>VSMD01052411.1:0-16896 GCA_008750895.1 Mirza zaza
AATAGAAAGAAATTAATTGGCCAACTAATATATATAGAAAAAATTAGCCGGGCATGGTGGCGCATGCCTGTAGTCCCAGCTACTTGGGAGGCTGAGGCAGCAGGATCGCTTGAGCCCAGGAGTTTGAGGTTGCTGTGAGCTAGGCTGACGCCACGGCACTCACTCTAGCCTGGGCAATAAAGTGAGACTCTGTCTCAAAAAAAAAAAAAAAAAAAAAAAAAAGGTATGTTTCCCTGAATCACAGGAGAAAGCTAATGACTTCAAGCCCAAATGGCAAATGCTGATGTTGATGGCTATTGGCTTTAGATGGTCCCCCGGGAGCTCTTTAACCACTTGGGCGCGGCGCTCACGGCCGCGACACCTGCCCACGGCCGCCACACCTGCCCACGGCCGCGACACCTGCCCACGGCCGAGCCCACGGCCGCCACACCTGCCCCCGGCCGAGCTCACGGCCACGACACCTGCCCACGGCCGCCACACCTGCCCACGGCCGCGCCCACGGCCACGACACCTGCCCACGGCCGCCACACCTGCCCACGGCCGCGCCCACGGCCACGACACCTGCCCACGGCCGAGCTCACGGCCACGACACCTGCCCACGGCCGAGCTCACGGCCACGACACCTGCCCACGGCCGCGCCCACAGCCGCACGTGGTGGGTGCTGCGCGTGACGGCGAGTCCGTCTTGCTCTGTGTGACGAGGAAAGCTTGAAAGCACTGAACGCTTGTTTTACTTCACAGGCAGCTTTACTTGTCATGTAATCAAAATAGGTAACATACACACGTATGTTTCATTACGCTGTTTTTAAATGTTCACGATTTTATTTTGATAAATGAAAAATTAGAGAAGTCAGATCACGGCTGTCAGCTACAGTCGCTGTGTGGGTCCATCTGTGGCTGTCGCCTATAGTCGACGCTGGTCAGGAAGTGGTTAATTCTAGGACATTTTGAAATTAATTCCTTCTATTTAAAAAAAAATGTTTGAAATTTTCTTTTCATTAAAGCAACTTTCTTTAAAACTTAAACTATTCAAAATAAATTCAGAATTTGATTCAGCTTTGTAGAATGCCCCTGAAAAATTAGATCCTATTTTCTAAAACTTGGGAGATAAAGAATAACTTCTAAGGGATTTTCATCTCTGGCAAACATATCTTAATTACCAGATGACAAGTTAAGTGTCTACTAATAAAAAACTAATTAAATAAATTATGGTATATCCTTACAATGTATGTTGCTATAACAAAATAACAAAATAAAAGAATGAGGAATATTTCTATGTACTGACGTGAGAAGATTTTCAAGATTAAGCGAACAAAACCAGTGCAGAGCAGCATATATATTACTGTATGCTACTTTTCATACTGTGGGTGAAAATATAAATTTTATTCGCTTGAACTTGTAAAAGGAAAAATGGAAAGATGGATAAGTAAAAAATATAGGGGTTGGGTGAGGTAAATGGATAGAGAAGACAGAAGCAAGATTTCTCTTCATATAAATTTTATACAGTTGGGATTGTTGAATCACATAAATGTATCAATAAAAATAATTTTTAAAATCTTAATTTTCTTTGTAAGCAAGATGCCTCGATTCATAGACTCATAGGTCTTAGAAATATTCAAGCTGACATAAAACTGAAAAATAAGTTGACTCTGAAAGTCATTTAGCAACATTTTCGTAAGGTAGATTAAATCAAGGTCTTTTGTTGTTTTCGTTTTTCATTTAAGAAACTGACAAATCCTTCATATTCAGAAATTCAGAGAGAGGGCATTGGGACTTTTTTTTTTTGGAGACAGAGTCTCACTGCCCTGGCTAGAGTGCAGTGGTGTCACCATAGCTCACTGCAACCTCAAACTCCTGGGCTTAAGTGATCCTCCCACTTTGGCCTCCCAGAGTGCTAGGATTACAGGTGTGAGTCACTGCACACAGCCACATTGGGACTCTTGATTAGACTAGAATTTGAAAAAATATCTGATATATTTTAAAATAATTAAAGTTCTTTAATAAATTATCCTCAGGGTTTGTGCAGCCAGACCACACCAGATTTGACACAGTTTCAAAGCAATATTGGCTGGTACTAGCAGAATTTAAAGTTCCTGGGGACTGTGTCCAAAATTATAAGCCTGAAATTCTTCCTCTGTGCCCTCTGGAATTCACTGTTCATCAAAATCCTGACAGCCTCAACTTCTCTGAACATTCCTTTTGCCTTCTGCTTCTAATGGAAACCTGTAGCCTTCTCAACTTGTGGCTGTTTTTCCTCCAGAGGAAGAGAGTAGCTTCCACCAGTCCCCAGACTTTGAATGTCACCATAGTATCCTATACTATGCAAATACTGCAAAACCTCCCTTCCAGCCCTGACCTCTTTCTTCCCCAAGCTTTAAGTGATTAGGTCCAATTCCTTAATCCACATCTCTACTTAGATACTGGAATTTTAGACAGGAGAACTGCTTGAGCTCAGGAATTCAAGACCAGCCTGAGCAAGAGTGAGACCCCATCTCTACTAAAAAATAGAAAAATTAGCCGGGCATGGTGCTGCATGCCTGTAGTCCCAGCTACTAGGGAGGTTGAGGCAGGAGGCTAGCTGGAGCCCAGGAGTTTGAAGTTGCTGTGAGCCACCGCACCCTCACCATTTTTCTATTGCCAATCCTCGTCCAAACTGTCTACTTTCATCTGTCTCTCCTGGCCCCTGCAACTGAACTTCCTAATTGGTTTCCTTGATCGTGGATCTACCAACATTTTATTTTGTGTGTCTTTGATATTGTGATTTGTTTTAAGCTGATGACATTCACTAAGAAGAAAGAAAGTGTCTAGTAAGAAAATTAGGCCGGGCACGGTGGCTCACGCCTGTAATCCTAGCACTCTGGGAGGCCGAGGCGGGCGGATCACTCAAGGTCAGCAGTCTGAAACCAGCCTGAGCAAGAGCGAGACCTGTCTCTACTAAAAATAGAAAGAAGGCCAGGCGCGGTGGCTCACGCCTGTAATCCTAGCACTCTGGGAGGCTGAGGCAGGAGGATTGCTCAAGGTCAGGAGTTCGAAGCCAGCCTGAGCAAGAGCGAAACCCGTCTCTAGTATAAATAGAAATTAATTGTCCAATTAATATATATAGAAAAAATTAGCCGGGCATGGTGGCACATGCCTGTAGTCCCAGCTACTCGGGAGGTTGAGGCAGCAGGATCGCTTGAGCCCAGGAGTTTGAGTTGCTGTGAGCTAGGCTGACGCCATGGCACTCACTCTAGCCTGGGCAACAAAGCGAGACTCTGCCCCCCCCCCCAAAAAAAAAAAAAAGAAATTAATTGACCAACTAAAGTATATAGAAAAACTTCAAATGCAGTGGCTTCAATGAAAATACAAAAAAAAATATTAAAAAAAGAAAAAAATAAATTATGTAGAAAAATTTAGCCAGCATGGTGGCGCATGCCTGTAGTCCCAGCTACTCGGGAGGCTGAGGCAGCAGGATTGCTTGAGCCCAGAGTTGGAGGTTGCTGTGAGCTAGGCTGACGCCATGGCACTCATCCTAGCCTGGGCAACAGAGCAAGACTCTGTCTCAAAGAAAAAAAAAAGTTCCTCTAGGAATTCTGATGTGCAGTCAGAGCTTCTCTGTGTACACCATAAATATGTTGAGGGGGTCCCAAATTTACATCTCGGTCTGTACTCCTGCCCTTCCAACTCTGTACCAACTGCTTAATACTTTCTCCTTGAGAAACACAAATTAAAATCACAATGCCAGGCCTGCTCCAGTGGCTCACACTTGTAATCCTAGCACTCTGGGAGGCCGAGGCGCGCGGATTGCTCAAGGTCAGGAGTTCGAAACCAGCCTGAGTGAGACCCCATCTCTACTACAAATAGAAAGAAATTAATTAGCCAACTAATATATATAGAAAAAATTAGCCAGGCATGGTGGCAAATGTCTGTGGTCCCAGCTACTCAGGAGGCCGAGGCAGTAGGATTGCTTGAGCCCAGGAGTTTGAGGTTGCTGTGAGCCAGGCTGATGCCGCAGCACTCACTCTAGCCCGGACAACAAAGCGAGACTGTGTCTCAAAAAAATAAAATAAAAAATAAAATCACATTGACATATCACCTCATACCTGTTTGAACCAAAATGACAACAGATAATAAGTGTTGGCAAGGATGTGGAGAAAAGTGAACCCTTGTACATTGTTGGTGGAAATGTAAATTAGTACAGCCATTTATGGAGAACAGTGTGAACGTTCCTCAAAAAACTAAAAACAGAATTATTGTAGGACCCAGCACTCCCACCTCTGGGTACATAGCCACAAGAATTTAAATCAGGCTGGATGCCATGGCTCATACCTGTAATTCCAGCATTTTGGAAGGCCAAGGCAGGAGGATTGCTGGTGGCCTGGAGTTCAAGGCTATAGTGAGCCCAGTCTGGGCAACAGAGTGAGGCCCTATCTCTACAAAAAAATTGAAATCAGTATGTCAAAGAGATGTCTGCACTCCCATGTTCACTGAAGCATTATTCACAATAGCCAAGACATGGAATCAACCTAAATGTCCATCAGTGTATGAACAGCTAAAGAAAATGTGATATATAAATATACATGCACAATTGAATACGGCCATTAAAAAGAAGGAAATTCTGTCATTTGTAACAACACAGATGAACCTGGAGGACATTATGCTAAGTGAAATAAGCCAGGCACAGAAAGACAGATACCCATGATCTCGCTTATATATGGAATCTAAAAAAGCTGAACTTGCAGGAGTGGAGTAGAATGGTGGTTATCAGAGGCTGGGGATGGGGGAATGAGGAGATACTGACCAAAAGGCACAGTGTCAGTTAGATGGGAAGATAATATTTCAAGATCTATTGTACAACATGGTTACCCTAGTCAATAATAATGTATATTTCAAAATTGCTAAGACTAGATTTTAAATGTTTTCACTATAAAAAAAAAGTATGTGAGGTGATGGATATGTTAATTAGTTTAATATAATCACTCCACATGTATACATATATCACAAAAAGGGTATAGGGCTGGGCGAGGTGGCTCACGCCTGTAGTCCTAGCACTTTGGGAGGCCAAGGCAGGAGGATCGCTCAAGGTCAGGAGTTCGAGACCAGCCTGAGCAAGAGTGAGACCCCAGTCTCTACTAGAAAATAGAAAGAAAGGAATTGCCCTACTAAAAATAAATAGAAAAAGAAAAAAATTAGCTGGGCATGGTGGTGCATGCCTGTAGTCCCAGCTACTCAGGAGGCTGAGGCAGGACGATCGCTTGAGCCCAGGAGTTTGAGGTTGCTGTGAGCTAGGCTGACGCCACGGCACTCACTCTAGCCTGGGCAACAGAGTGAGACTCTTGTCTCAAAAAAAAAAAAAAAAAAGGGTATGATCTATTACTAATAGACTGACTGGGGAAACCCAGCAAGGCCTGTCTGTTTAGATTCTTCATGGCCTCTCTGTGCAGCTTTCCTTCCTCCAGATTATGGGGCATGACTCCTTCTGAAATGGGGGTCTTATGACCTACAGTCAGACAAAGTAGGTCAGAGTTTTTTTTTTTTTTTTTTGAGACAGAGTTTCACTGTTGCCCAGCTAGAATGCCGTGGCATCAGCCTAGCTCACAGCAACCTCAGGCTCCTGGGCTCAAGCAATCCTCCTGCCTCAGCCTCCCAAGTAGCTGGGACTACAGGCATGCGCCACCATGCCCAGCTATTTTCTATGTATATTTTTAGTTGTCCAGCTAATTTCTTTCTATTTTTAGTAGAAACAGGGTCTCGCTCTTGCTCAAGCTGGTCTCGAACTCCTGAGCTCAAACGATCCACCCATCTCGCTTCCCAGAGTGTTGGGATTATAAGCATTAGCCACCACGTCCGGCCAGGTCAGAGAATTTCTTTATGGCAAGTGCCGAGACAGAAAGATGAAGAGCATAATATGGAGCATATTTTTTGTTTCTATGGCCTGTCTTGGGAGAAATAACAACGGCTATGGAATTTATGATCCAGAGACTACGTGTGAAAACCAATACACACACATGCATTGAATATTCATCACACCATCACAAAAGACATATCTTCTCCACTGTTTCCCCCACACAAATGGTTAGATAGCTAACCTAGTCAACTTCTCTGCTTAACTATAGCACTGTAGGCCGGGCGCAGTGGCTCACGGCTGTAGTCCTAGCACTCTGGGAGGCTTAGACAGGAGGATTGCTTGAGCCCAGGAGTTTGAGGTTGCTGCAAGCTAGGCTGATGCTATGGCACTATAGCCCAGGCAAGAAAGTGAGACTCTGTCTCAAAAAAAAAACACAAAAAAACTATACTGCTGCAAAGATATATGCAAGTTAAACCTTTACAATTGCTAATTGATGGCACAGTTTGACATGATAGGGTTTGAAAGGCTGCTGGTGGGTCTAGACTACCATATACAACTGCACCTGCCCCATCACTGAATTATCTACTTTCGCACTGTAAGAAATTTAGAGATTATCCAGTGAACCAAACTCCACAATTTTTTCTTCCCAGAGTACCAACAATCATCAATTCTTTGGTCCTGACACCTTTATAACAAGAACCATTAGCAACTTCATTTGTATCCCTGAAAAATATTTAAACTTGTATCAACTACTGTGTACATTCAAAACTAAATCCAGAAGGCAAATCTACTTTTTTTTTTTTTTGAGAAAGTCTTGCTCTGTCACCCCAGGTAAAGTGCAGTGGCATCATCATAGCTCCCTGCAACCTCAAACCCCTGGGGTCAAGGTATCCTCCTGCCTCAGCCTCCCGAGTAGCTGCGACTACAGCCGCCATGCCCAACTGAGCAAAACTACTTTTTGAACTGAGTTATATTTAATAAAGAGGGTTTTCTAAAGTAATAGATCACAAGGTTCTGGACTCAATTACCTGTGAACAGTATGAATGGCCAGCAAAAATATTGTAGTTCATATATTCCCTCCCTAGTCCTTACCTACCTCCTCCCCACCCCTATCCCATAGTTACTCGAGAATACCAAATCAAAATAAAGAAATTTTACATCAATGTAAGTCTGTCAGAAATCTGAAATCACTCCAGCTCAAACTTTAAATCATATGCCTAGTGAGGGCAGCCCTCGGATGCACTGTGACTCAGCATTTTATGGTGCCCGACCATGAGAAGAAATGAAGATCTTTTTCCCTCCATAGCATTAGCTAAATATGGTGCCCAAATAAATGAACTCCCTTAAAAACACAAAGTCAGTGGCTGAAATGCTCACAGGGACACAGGTTTGACTGTCTCTGTGCTAACAGGGAGGAGAGCATGTGTCAGTTGAAGCGCACAGAGCTGTTCTGAAATAACTTGCTGACGTACAAAATTAGCAAGTAACGATGCTGACTGCAGTTAATACTCAGAAATGGAGAAAATGTTGTACATAAATGAAAACAAATTTAAAATGAAGAACTGTGATTAATGGTTTAGAGTCAGGTAAAAACAACTAAGAGCTAGGAAGGGAATTTACCCAGCTACTCGTCACTAGAATAGGAGAAGCTAAAATGGAATCAAGTGAGGATGTTTTTCCTCTTGTACAGAAAAAAAAATCCTGAGTAAAACTGAAAGAAATAGGAAAGTCCAACTCTTTTAAACTGTTCCTGGGTAGAAAGATAATAAGATAAAAATAAAATAAAATACCTGTGTAGGAAGGTTGCAATAAAGATAAGTTTTCAGTTCATATTCTCATGCACAGCAGGAACTGATAGAGAAATGAGAAAATGGTAACCGGTGAGCAGGGCGGCTTTGGGATATGAGATCATGAAAAGGGAAAAGGGGGTATTCCATGTAGGTCAGGGAGAAGTCCCTTTTTTCTAATGGGAAATCCCATTAGAAAAGCCAGGAATTTAAATGAATGAAGACAATGAATAGATGTAGAAACTGCCTGTAGGCAAATGAGCCAAAAACAATAGCTAATACTTAATTGGTTTTAGCTTCTGTTCTAAGTACTCTACTTGTATTAACTCTTTTAAACCAATGATATAAATACTCTTATTAAGCCTCCATTTTACACATGAGGAAATGTCCCGACCCGCGGGACCTTCTGTTACTCGTGGAGGTCAAGGGGGACCATGCCTGAAAGAGACGGGCGAGAGAAAGGAACGAGACCAAGCAAATGGTTGTCAAGGTCTACTTTACTTAGATTCTCAATTGGTTTTATAAGCATACAGAAACAAAGAAGTAGGGAGGGGTAGCGGGGGAGGGTTAGGGTTAATCAGTCCCAATCAGCATCTTATCGGTGCCTACTTGACTCCACCCTGGCGGGTGGTCGGGAACAATTGCATCTAGCACACCCTGGAGCATTCTTCGCTGGAGGGTGGGGTGCTATGTTTGTCCTGGGAATTTTCCATGGCGAAACCCGTGCATAGGACAGGTCATTTGGTGTTGAGGGTCTTGGCTTCCAACAAGGAAACAACCTCAGAAAAGTTAAGCAACTTGCTGAAGGTCACATTGCTAATAAATGGCAGAGCAAGGGTCCAACACACACGATCTAACCTCACCAGAATTTTATACTGCCTCTTATGAACATCTCAAAATGTGAAAAGGAAGTAGAGAAATAATATTTCATAGCAATGCAAGGGGAGAGAAAGATGGTGGTCAGCATTTAAGTGGGAATGGCATTCATATATTTGAATTACTGAGGCCTTGATTGCAAAGACAGACCCAGTGGAATACAAGAGTGAATCTCCCCTAAGGAACCTACAGCCCGGTTAATGGAGTTCAAACTCACATTCAAGAGTACCATTCATGTCACACATCCTATCTGTCCACAAAGGCACAAACCAAGGGTAGTGGAAACTCAAATTAGACAGCAGTGTTCATCAGATTGTAGAATCAAGAAGACTTCACAGAGGAGCAACATTTCAGATGGGATTTGAGGAAAAGGGAGAATTTGGTTTAAGGAGTATCAATGACTTCTCATAGGGTTTTCAGGCAACATTTCGAAGTTCAAGATAATGGCACTCAAGGCCCTCCACAACTAGGTTGGGGGTTGGGGATTGCCAAGGAAGGAAGATACCCCGAGTAAGGTGCTTATGCTGGTCTTTGCTAGCAGTTCAGGTTCCAAAGGATAGGAAGATCTTATTTTTCTGTCTCAATGGGCCACAAATAGGTTAAAGGTAGGCACTTTTCTAACACACTCTAGCCTCTAGCCCAGGCTATGTAAATCACTGTCATCAACCACCAGATGACTGCACACAGCCAGACTGTCTTACACCATCTAGACCTCTGGTGTTGGCTAATTTTAAAGCTATCAAGTAAGAGACCTAAACACATGATTCAGATGCAACGTGGTGACCTTGGTTTGGATCTGGATGCTACAAACGAATTGTAAAAGGCCTGAGACAATTCAGAAAATGTAAATATGGACTGCTAACTAGATTAAGGGATTAATTTCATTAAACGTGATGCTGTGACTATGCTTTAATGAAGTCGCCTGTTAGATACATATACTCTGGATATTTATGAATGAAACAATTTCCCTTAAAACACTAGAGATCAGGAAGTATGGAGGGCGGAAAACAGATGAAACAAAATTGACTAAAATGTTGCTAATGTACTCGGGGTATATAATATACTTTTGGTAAAAGTTTGCGAATTCCCATAATATACAAACACCCCCCTACAACCATCCCCTAGGTGCTGTTTTTCATCGTAGCCCGGAGGGAACCAGACCCAGAGGGCCCGCCAGCGTCTCGGCTTCAGAGGACCGGCATTCTCCCGCGACTTCCTCCCCGACGCACTCAATTTAGTGGACCCGCGGGCGTCGGCCTTTCACCCCCTGGCGCTCGGTGAGGCGGGCGTTAAATGCGCGACCCCCGCAATAATCGCCTTTCGGAGAAGGCGATTCCTGGGGGGCGCCATGTAGAGTTCGTCCAGATTTTCTACCCGAACCCACCCTGCGGCCGCCAGGTCAAAAAGACAGCCCGAGGCCCACTTGTCACCCACCCCTCTGACCCCGACGGCTGCGCCGGGAGCGCTAGGGGGCGTGTTCCGCGCAGCGACGTCACGGCGCGCTGTGCGTCGGGTCAAAGTTCAGCCCCGCCCCCGCTTCCCCCTCGCTGTCTCCCTCGGCCTGCGCCGCTGCCGAAGCCGCTTGTGGGTCCGGCTCCGCCGCCTTCCTGCCTGAGTGCTGCGCGGCTGCCGCCATGGCGAACGTGGCCGACACGAAACTGTACGACATCCTGGGCGTACCGCCTGGTGCCAGCGAGAACGAGCTGAAGAAGGTAGTCAGGAGAAGGCAGTCCGGGCGGTGTGTGGGGCGCGGGGCCTTCGCGCCTGGGGCGGCCAGGCCGCGCTACGGGACCGCCCGCGAGCCGGCGCAGTAGCGGCGGCCCAGGCTGGGCGGCAGTGGCGGGACTGGCCTTGCCACGGGCCGCGCACTCGGGCCGCGGCTGACCTTGGGCCGCCAGCCCCGCCCGCCCGCAGATACAGCAAGTAAAACTCACCCCTGCGCAAACGCTGCGAAAGCCCTCCTCCCTCCCTGCCCGGCGAGCGCTCCCGGGCGCCAACAGCCCGGCCGGCCATCCTCGCGCCGAGGTCCCCACCCCGGAAAAACAGGTTGGCCCGAGGTGTCCGGCGCATCCCGGCCCCAGGGTAAAAGCTGTCCGCGCCGCGAGCGCCGGCGCCGGGTGTAGGGTCCCGCGAGGCGGAGCGGCTGGAGATCGAGGCCGCCCCCGCCACTGACCTGGGGGTAGCGCGGGTCTGTTGGGGTGCATTGTTCTGTGCGCAGGTAACCTAAGTGCCCCGGACCCACTTCAGGAACAGGCCGGGTCCCAGCCAGACCCCTGAGTGTTCGCCAAAAATAGAAGGCTTTATTATCGCTCTTTGCAATGCTGCGAAATCTTTCATCTCAGGATTTCAAAGCACTTCAGGCATTAAATTAAGCCCCGCAGCATCCTCACGGGGCTAAGAGTATCTGGCTTTGTAAGCTGAGAAAAATGAGAATGCTCTTTAGGCAGTGGGACGAGTGCAGTTGAGAGTAAAGGGAACTTCCTGTTACCTTACCGGAAATGCTAGTTGGTATTATATAATTCATGAGTCTGTGAATGAAGACTTAATGCTGCATGTTCCAACCACCTGGTTGAGAGTGTAGGCAGCTTCACTACCTTAGCAATAGTGAAAGTACGGAGTAACGTTCCAATATCTTGTTCTTCTCTGTGGCATTGTTTCAGCATTTTATCTGGTTCTTATTTCAGTAGTACCTATTTCCAAGTATAACTACTGTCTAATTTGTTATATTACATTAGTGAGTAAACAACATTAAGATGGAAAATGCCAAACAATCCAGATGAATAAAGGATATTTTTGGAAGGTTATGGCTTTAGAACATTGCTTCTTAGAAAAGTGGATATTAAGTTGTCACAAGCCTTTAAATTGATGTTTGTATATATGTAACTTTTTTTTATCCATTTTCAAAGGCATACAGAAAGCTAGCCAAGGAATACCATCCTGATAAGAATCCAAATGCTGGAGACAAAGTAAGTTATTTTGGAACTTTTTTATTCCTGGGGTCTCAGTTTTAAACTTTAATTGCCCTCCTTGAAAAAAGGAATGTTGTAGGAAAAATCCAACTGTGCTGATAGAGGCATATTTTTATGTTAAGAGTATTTTAGCTTTGTAATAGGAATTTTTTTTTTTTTCCGACAGAGTCTTACTCTGTTGCCTGGGTTACAGTGCCATGGCATCAGCCTAGCTCACAGCACCCTCAAACTCCTGGGCTCAAGCAATCCTCCTGCCTCAGCCTCCTGAGTAGCTGGGACTACAGGCATGTGCCACCATGCCTGGCTAATTTTTTTTTCTATATATATTTTTAGTTGTCCAATTAATTTCTTTCTATTTTTAGTAGGCACGAGGTCTCACTCTTGCTCGGGCTGGTTTCAAACTCCTGACTTTGAGCGATCCGCCCTCCTCAGCCTCCCAGAGTGCTAGGATTACAGCCATGAGCCATCTCGATTGGCCTGTAAGAGGAATATTAACATTCTGAGTAGTAATAGGTGGTAAATAGGATGAGAATAAGCCAAACGTACCTTACAGCTTTTATTAGAATGAAGTGGATTCTGGATTGCTGTGGCCTGTTTCCACTCTGCTATTTGAAAATCTAATTGTTTTCATTTTTACTTTTTCTTTATAGTTTAAAGAGATAAGTTTTGCATATGAAGTACTATCAAATCCTGAGAAGCGGGAACTATATGACAGATATGGAGAACAAGGTCTTCGGGAAGGTAGCGGTGGAGGTGGTGGCATGGATGATATCTTCTCTCACATTTTTGGTGGGGGATTATTCGGCTTCATGGGCAATCAGAATAGAAGTCGAAATGGCAGAAGAAGAGGAGAAGACATGATGCATCCACTCAAGTGAATATCTTTTTTCTTTTAAATATTAAGTGACTTTTTTTAAGTGGTTATACTTAATAGAACAAAATCATAAAATGTTTTATCCTTTATTAGAAAAAAAAATCTTTCATTTGCCTTACTGTCTTAATTGGGTGATTAAATTGAATTGAATTTCATAATCTGGATGTTTATACCTTTTTTGAGACAGAGTCTCACTGTGTTGCCTGGGCTAGAGTGCTATGGCGTCACCCTAGCTCACAGCAACCTCAAACTCCTGGGCTCAAGCAATCCTTCTGCCTCAGCCTCCCCGGTAGCTGGGACTACAGGCATGTGCCACTATGCCCAGCTAAATTTTTTTTTTTTATGTATAAATTTTTTTAGTTGCCAGCTAATTCCTTTCTATTTTTTATAGTAGAGACTGGGTCTTGCTCTTGCTCAGGCTGGTCTGGAACTCCTGAGCTCAATCAATCTTCCCCCCTCAGCTTCCCAGAAGTGCTAGGATTATAGGTGTGAGCCACCACTCCTGGCCTGTTTGTTTTTTTTTTTTCCTCTCCCTCTCAAAATATTAAAGGGGTACAAATGTTTTTGTTACATGGGTTCCTTTTATAATGCATAAGTGTGCCTGTCGCCCAAATAGTATTCATTGTACCAGACACGTAAGCTTTTTTCCCTCTTCCCCTTTCCCTCTTCTTGATTTCCAGTGACCTTTACATGTCTTTATGACTGTATGTGCCCATGGATTGGCTCCCAATTATTAGAGAGTTCATGTGTTGTTTGTTTTTCCATTTTTGAGATACTTTGCTTAGGATGACCGTCTCTAGTCCATCTAAGTTGCTGCAGAAGACATTATTTCATTCCCCTTTTTTTGGCTGAGTACTTATTCCATGGTATACATATACCATATTTTCTTAATCCACTCATGAAGTGATGGGCAGTTAGGTTGATTCCATATCTTTGCAATTGTGAATTGTGCTGTGATAAAAATTAGAGTGCAGGTGTCTTTTTGATTAAATGATTTCTTTTCCTATGGGTAGATACCAGTACTGATATGGCTGGGTCAAATGATAAGTCTACATTTATTTCTTTGAGGACTCTCCATACTGTTTTCCATAGAGGTTGTACTAATTTGCAGTCCCACCAACAGTGTATAAGTGTTCCTTTCTCTCTAAATCCATGCCAGCATCTATTGTTTTTTGACTTTTTTTTTTTTTTGAGACAGAATCTCACTCTGCCCAGGCTAGAGTGCTGTGGTGTCAGCCTAGCTCACGGAAACCTCAGGCTCCTGGGCTCGAGCAGTCCTCCTTCCTCAGCCTCACGAGTAGCTGGGACTACAGTCATGTGCCACCATGCCTGGCTGATTTTTTCTATATCTTTTTAGTTGTCCAATTAATTTCTTTCTATTTTTAGTAGAGATAGGGTCTCGCTCTTGCTCAGGCTGGTTTTGAACTGAGCTTAAACGATCCACCCAGAGTGCTAGGATAACAGGCGTGAGCCACCGCGCCCGGCCTTGATTTTTTAATAATGGCCATTCCTTTTTTTTTTTTTTTTTGAGACACAGTCTCACTCTGTTGCCCTGGCTAGAGTGAGTACCATGGCATCAGCCTAGCTCACAGCAACCTCAAACTCCTGGGGTCAAGCAATCCTGCTGCCTCAGCCTCCTGAGTAGCTGGGACTACAGGCATGTGCCACCATGCCCGGCTAATTTTTTCTATATATATTAGTTGACCAATTAATTTCTATTTATAGTAGAGACAGAGTCTCGCTCTTGCTCAGACTGGTTTCGAACTCCTGACCTCAAGCAATCTGCCCACCTCAGCCTCCCAGAGTGCTAGGATTACAGGCGTGAGCCACCGCACCAGGCCAATAATGGCCATTCTGATGGGTATGGTCGTATCATTGTTTTAATTTGCATATCCCTAATTAGTGGTATTGAGTATTTTTCTGTATGTTTTTTGGCCATTTGTCTATCTTATGTAAAACTTCTGTTCATGTCTTTTGCCCACTTTGTAATGGAGTTGGTGTTTTCTTGCTGATTTGTTTGAGTTATTTGTGGATTCTGGGTATTAGCCCTTTATTGGATGCATAATTTGCAAATATTTTCTCCCATTCTGTAGGTTGTTTATTTACTGTGTTGATTATTTCCTTTGCTGTGTAAAATCTTTTTAATTTAATCAAGTCCCATTTATTTATATTTGTTGCTATATTTGCCTTTGCAGTCTTACTTAAAAATTCTTTGCCTAGGCCGATACCTAGAAGAGTTTTTCCTACATTTTCTTCTAGAATTTTTATGGTTTCATGCCTTACATTTAAGTTTGTTATCCATCTTGAATTAATCTTTGCTTATGGCGAGATATGGCAATCCTGTTTCATTCTTTTGCATATGGCTATGCCGTCTTCACAGTACTAGAAGATGGTTTTGTTATATGCTTCTGAGACTACTTGGCATATGATTTAAAATTTCAAGTGTGAAGATTATTTTTTTGAAATATATAAATCTTCCAAGTTACTTTTTATTTAAAAGCAAAGTGAGTGACTATTTGCCTAATTTGTGGGTTTTGTTTGTCTCGCTCTGTTGTCCACACTTGAGTACTATGGCATTAGTCTAGCTCACAGCACCCTCAAACTCCTGGGCCCAAGCAATCCTCCTGCCTCAGCCTCCGAAGTAGTTGGGACTACAGGTGCCCACCACCATGCCAAGCTAATTTTTCTGTTTTTAGTAGAGATGGGGTTTTGCTCTTGCTCAGGCAGGTCTCGAACTCCTGAGTTCAAGCTATCCTCTTGCCTTGGCCTCCTGCTAGGATTTATCTGCTCACCTTATCTGTCTAAATTGTTTACGTGTTATAGTCACTCATAACTTGATCCTCAGCATGAACTCTCTTTAAATTGGTTTCCATGGAGCTTACTGGCTTCCAGCCTGCCATTAACCTGCCAACATATGAATGGTGTCTGACCTTGATTTTATGCTGTAAATCCTCAAGACCTGTACAACATGAAAATAGCCATTTCACTTTGCAAAATCCGTGAGTTCTTTTACGTACTGAGAAATTTTTTCACGTACTGAGAAATGGTTTTGTTAGCAAATGCCAGCAACTGAAGTTCAATTGCTTATTCAGAATATTTCATAACTAGTTTATACATTTGAGTAAATTAGAGGAAGTCATGTGTAGTCTGTTACTTTGAGCCTCATCCATAAATCCTTAAGTTTATATTTCATTAATAAAAGAATTTACCCTCAGAAATAAATTATTTGGATACCATTCCAAGAATAGTATTTGTGCAGTATAGGTTATTTCATATTTTGATATAGGAATGAACTATAAAGTAAATAAGATGAAGAAAGTGCTTGCTACACCTTATGGCTCTTCATATTTAATTTTTTCTTTTTTATTACACAGTAAAGGCAGGTTTTTGCTGTTTTCTTTTAACATTTAAAATTTTCTTTCTTTCTTTTTTTTTTTTTTTTTTTTTTTTTTGAGACAGTCTTGCTTTGTTGCCCAAGCTAGAATAAGTGCTGTATGGTCAGCCTAGCTCACAGCAACCTCAAACTCCTGGGCTCAAGCAATCCTACTGCCTCAGCCTCCGAAGTGGCTGGGATTACAGGCATGAGCCACCATGCCCAGCTAATTTTTTCTATATATATTAGTTGGCCAGTTAATTTCTTTCTATTTATAGTAAAGATGGAGCCTTACTCTTGCTCAGGCTGATTTCGAACTCCTGACCTCAAGCAATCCCCCGCCTCGGCCTCCCAGTACAATTTTCCTGTTATTACAAACATTTTGTTTCAGGTAGCTTTACAATACTCCATTCTGTGATTTAATTAATCATTCACAATTCATCATTTTGGAAAAGATCCTAAGTCCAAAATGTTTCTGGTCCCAAGCATTTTATTTTATTTTATTTTTGAGACAGAGTCTTGCTTTGTTGCCCAGAATAGAGTGAGTGCCATGGCGTCAGCCTAGCTCACAGCAACCTCAAACTCCTGGGCTCAAGCAATCCTCCTGCCTCAGCCTCCCGAGTAGCTGGGACTACAGGCATGCACCACCATGCCCGGCTAATTTTTTTCTGTATATGTTAGTTGGCCAATTAATTTCTTTCTATTTATAGTAGAGATGGGGTCTCGCTCTTGCTCAGGCTGGTTTCGAACTCTTGACCTTGATCTCTTCGCCCGCCTCAGCCTCCCAGAGTGCTAGGATTACAGGCGTGAGCCACCGGGCCCGGCCCCAAGCATTTTAGATGAGAGATATGCAACCTATACTACTGAAAGAGATTTTAAAACACAGCAAGAAGGGAAAAACCAAATTATTAACTACATTGCTGCCAATACATTATGCATTAATATGCTGTTGTCAGGGTTTTTTTTTTTTTTTTTTTTTGAGACAGAGTCTCACTTTGTTGCCCAGGCTAGAGTGAGTGCCGTGGCGTCAGCCTAGCTCACAGCAACCTCAAACTCCTGGGCTCAAGCGATCCTTCTGCCTCAGCCTCCCAAGTAGCTGGGACTACAGGCATGCGCCACCATGCCCGGCTAATTTTTTCTATATATATTAGTTGGCCAATTAATTTCTATTTATAGTAGAGATGGGGTCTC
>VSMD01052417.1:0-116322 GCA_008750895.1 Mirza zaza
TTTTTTCTGAGACAGAGTCTCACTTTATTGCCCAGGCTAGAGTGAGTGCCGTGGCGTCAGCCTAGCTCACAGCAACCTCAAACTCCTGGGTTCAAGCAATCCTGCTGCCTCAGCCTCCCAAGTAGCTGGGACTACAGGCATGTGCCACCATGCCCGGCTAATTTTTTCTATATATATTAGTTGGCCAATTAATTTCTTTCTATTTATAGTAGAGATGGGGTCTCGCTCTTGCTCAGGCTGGTCTCGAACTCCTGAGCTCAAAGGATCCTCCCACCTCGGCCTCCCAGAGAGCTAGGATTACAGGCTTGAGCCACCGCGCCCGGCCCAAGATGAGTTCTTTAAAAGAAACAATGCTCAATTCATTTATATAAATGTGTGCCCAGTTTTATTTTGATTAACAAAAGCAATCTTTTTACTTGGGGATCATGCTTTGTATATTCCCTACATGTATTTCAACCTGGCTTCGGTGCTGTCAAAAGTCGATTTGAATGTTGATTTAAAATTAAGCCAGGTAGGGTCCACTTAAGGAAATAATGGCTCTTCTTTAACTTTATTACACTTTTTCAGAAAACATTTACGAAGTGTCCATTTGCATGATATTACAATATAAAAATCCTGTGCTGAGATATCCCTCAAATTAGAATTATAGACAATGGAAAGGCAACTTGGACAAAAACCCTGGAAAGTGAAATCTTTAGGAGACACAAAAGCAAAAGAGAGAAAATTTCTGTGTCAGTAAGTGATGGTCTCTGCCCTGGAGTTTCCAGTTTACCTGTGGGGGGTTCCTGGGAACATAATTACTCCTAAGAGCCAGAGTCTTATATCAGAAGATACAAATGTATCTGATTCAAAGAGGGGGGTGTAGTTTTTAACCACAATATCTCTATTTCGGTTCTATACTGTTTGTGATAATGTCCTTGATTGCTACATTGCTAGGTGACATTAATCATGAGACGGGTCATTCAGAGAATAAAAAGTTACTTTATAATAGCTGGTGAGAGCTTTTAAGTATTCATTGCAAGGTAGTTTTAAAGACCTACACTTAAGTAATTTTATGGGCTGTCTTGGCTCATGTTTGCAGTATTGGGTGTGGAGCAGTCAGATGGAGAAGAAGAGGGAAGTGGCTGACGAATCCTTCTCTGATTGTAGCCAACCAAATGTGAACTATGGGATCCCACTGCAGGCGGTTCTTTCTGCATCTCTACGGTGGTTAAAAGTATGTGTCGGACACAACCAGCAGCTCAGCTTGATCAAAAGACCAGACACTTATCTGTCCAGAAATAGGCTACTAGTGCTGGTGATGGCACAAAAGTTACAGTTTTAGAGCATCATTTTTCAATATAACTCTCATAACAAGACCATTTTAAAGGAAAGTAATCTTTACAGCAATGATCATACACATAAATGATCATACACATACACATTCTCTAATGTCAGTTTTAAATGCTCCCTAGGGCAAATGACAATATGTTAAAGTCCTGTCGTTTATTTTCTTTCCAAAACTTATGTGTATTTGTAGAGAGCTGACTTATAAACTTGCATTCCTCAAATAGATGCCAGAAGTTGGAAAAGGCACTACCCCCAAAAATCCGCGTAAATCTCAAAAGTGTTAGTTGGCTGTCTTTATAGAATTGCTATCATATCCCACCTTGGTGCCCCTAATGAACACTATTGCAGCATTATCTTTAACGTAAACTAAAGAACACACAGGAGCGTAAAGCCCCCAGTTGGGCTAGTGTGTAAGATGGAGACTTTACCAGAGCTGTGTTGGATCTGTGGCACAGCAACTAACTGTAGGTGCACTTTGAGGAACATGGACAGATTTCAGAAAAGAGCCAACGAGAGGGTATAAAGCAGAAACACATAAACTTTAGAAGGTAGAGGGAATTGGAGTTGCTTGATTGCTGGTGGCAGATCCAAGGAGGAGAAAGGACAGCACTTTGGAGATAGACCTGGGTTCACTAGGCACGTCCCACGTGTGTGACCACAGCAAGCGCCTGTGTTTCCCTGAGCCTTTTTTCCTCTGTGTAATGGGGGCAATACCTGCCTTTCAGAGTTTCTGAGACTGTTAGAAATAATATGCTGGGCACATAGCAGGTGCTCAGCAAATGGCATGATTATTTTTGCTGAACCCCAAAACCTTGGAATCAATTTGACTCCCCTCATCTCTCACCCCACATCTTACCCATCAGGAACTGTACACTCATTCGCCTTTGGAAATGAATCCAGGATCCCCCAGGACTAAGCTGCCGCCCTCCCTGCCATGGGTTCTCCATTCCTGCCTCACAGCCTCTGCCCTGCCCTCCCCCAGCCCATTCTCAGGACGGCGCCAGAGTGGCACTTTTTACGTGAAGCAAGGCCACATCACCTCTTGCTGAAAACCCTTCTGTGGCTTTCTGTCTCATCAAAACGAAATCCCAAGTCCGTAGGCAGCCTGGTGTTCTCTATGAACCCCCTCGCTGAGTTCCTCCCTCTCCCCCCAGCTGACCTCTCTCCAGCCACACCCTGACCTCGCCTCAGGGCAGACACCTGCTCCACCCCCAGAAAGCTGGAGGGCACGGCTGCCCCTTGCTCCTTCAGTCCTTGTATCAGAGAGACCTCACGCCGAGCCCACCTTTTGTGTCTCTGCCACCAGCATGCAAGCCGCCAGGTCAGAGCCTGCTGGCGCTGTCTCCCTAGTGTCCTGCCCTGTGCTGGGATACAGGCGCTCCATCGCTGCCTGCGGAGCCGGCCGAGTTCACACTGCCCCGCACACCATCGAAGAGATGCCTGGACTGCAATAGGAAGAGTTCTAGGTTGAAATTCAGAGCACCTGGGGCCTGAATTCGAGTGCTGACCTTGATACTTACCACCTGCCTGATCTTGGGCAAGACCTAGACCTAGAACATGGGCCTCCTCCTCCTCCTCCCTCATGAGATGGGGCCTGGGCCACTTCCAGCTCTGAAACCCAAGAGCCCGCGAAGTGCGGGAGAGTGTGGGTAGCAGGTGCTGCCCGGCTGCTCACCGTCTTCCCTGATGCTAAGGTGCGAGAGTGTACAGGAGACAAAGCCCAGCTGTTCCGGGTCTGTTGTAGGAGGAGTTTCTGCCAACGAGGAGGCTAGAGGTTGCCGTGTAGCTAGTGAGTCTCTCCAGGCTTTACAAATGGGGTGTCCCTCCCGTTCTGGAGAATATCATAGTCGTGATTTTGCCTAAGACTGGGGATGGAGTTCTAGTCTGACCATGATTCCAAACATTTTTATCTTCCTTAACTTTAACTAATTATTTGAGATGGAGGAAGTGAAGTTTTGCAATATTTCAACAGATGGCGCTGCTGGTAGCTATTATCTGACTATAAAAGTAAATTTAATCTTTACTAATTTTAATCATTCATTTTTTAAATTTTTTATTGCATTGTGAGATGATACATTAATATCTAAAGTCATCTGCATTAATATATTGTGCACTTCCCCCGAGTGCTCTCAGAAAACGTGCCAAAATGCTTTACTCAGAGGAAAAGAAAAGATCATTTGTATATAAGCACAGTTTATTTTGGCCTATTACAAATACAAACCAACCTGGGGAATCCACTCATCTAGATACTTTAAATAGACACAAATATTTTCTTAAATGGCTACACATGCTAAGAAAAACACTGTGATTAGGCGGTGGGCTTAGATACAGGTGCATGCCTACCACAGTCTGCGGAGAAAGCATTTTGCAGAAGACGACAGCCAGAGTGCCAGTGATCCCCCCAGCGTTCACTCACCACCCCCATCCACCCCTGACCCATGTTTACAGCTGGTCTTCCAGCAAGATCGTTTTAATTATGCAGCCATGCACTTGCTTCTGGGTGTGGTTTCCCTGATTGCATACTTAAATGCAGATTAACAAATATTTGGCAGGATTCCTCCTCTGTGGGAACCAGACAAGTCATAACACCAACTGAACACTCTACACTGTTGTGCAGGAAAGAGGCCACGTCATCTCGGGTTTCAGAGTGCAGAGCACGAGGAACTTGCTTCAGTTCTGCTCTGCTTTCACAGCCGTGTGCCCCAGCCAGGAAAGGGTTTGTAACAAGGGTTACAGACGCCTCTTCTCCTGCCACTTCCGTGCAAGACCCACGGCCAAAAAGAACCAGCCAGAAAGTCCTCAGTGTGGAGCGACTTCTTGTCTCCAAAAATGACTATATCTTCTGCTCCATGCATGATCGCCCAGGATAGAAAAGAGAAATTGCAACATGGATATGCCCCTCTGTGCCAAAAGAAGACTTGTATGTGCTATTCATAAACTTACTGACATGCTTGAGAAGATTGTTGCAAATTGTTATTTGTTAAAAATTTTAAAATCATTTGGCTGGGAGCCATGATTCACGCCAATAATCCTAGCTCTTTGGGAGGCCAAAGATCGCTTGAGCCCAGGAGTTGGAGGCTGCAGTGAACTATGATCTTGCCACTGCATTCCTGCCTGAGCCGCAGAGCGAGCTCTATCTCAAAACAAAAACACATTATTAGTTAGCGAGCCTAAGAAATGTTGCGCATCATACTTTTTCTCAACTTGATCCTAGAATCTCTATGTCACACTCCTCAGTCACTTCCATCTTTCCTCTGCACTCCATCCTTCCTGTTGAATGTCAGGCCCAGGCACCTGCACAGCTCACCTCCCTGCGCTCATCGCCAGCCTGGAACTGCCAGTGGAAGAGGGTGGGCCCTGAAGACTCGGCTCTGAATTTAGGAGCCCCTGGGCATCGGTCTGCTAATGTGAGCATAGTAATCTGTCAGCATAAAAGAAGACGAGGAATATATCATCCGATGGCCTTTTAATTACATTTTCAGAAACAGGTTTCTTTAAAAGAAACAGGTTTAAAAGAAAGAGGTTTCTTTTATTACTAAAGTCACTGAGCAAACAAAGAACTATACTATTTGTATAGTTGAAAACAAAAGAGTAATAACAACACCTGGCCCTCCTGTATCACTTTTTATCCAAGTATCTCAAGGTACTCTACAAACGTTAATTAAGACTCTACAAACGTTAATTAAGACTCACTATTTTTTTTTTTAGGTAAGTAGTAGAAAAAAAGAGAGAGAGAGGCACTTTTATGTCATAAGTACTTGAAGGAGAAAAGTAACATGTAAACCCAGAATCAGTGTGGCTTCAGTGACAGGTAACACTGATACAGATTGGCAGAGTTTTGTGATTCTAAATGACAATTGACAGTGAGAGATCAACAGTTTACCATGTGTATTTACTTGGTGCCAGGTACTGTGCGTGGCGTGACCCCCAGCTTTAATGAGGTATGATTTATTTAAAATAAAAGTCACCCACGTTCAGCGTACAATGGTGGGTTGTGGCAATGCATGGACTCAGCGTGTGACCACCACCACAGCCAAGACAGGGATCGCCAGCACCACAGAAAACTCTTCCTCCCCCAACACTGACCTTGTTTTTGGTCACTTTAAGTTTGTCTTTTCTAGAAGGTCATACGAATGGAATCGTTCAGTATGTTACTTTTGTGTTTGACTTCTTTCACCTAGCCTAATTTTTTAAAAAATAGATTTAGGAGGTACAAGTCAAGTTCCATTACATGTATATATTGTGTTGTGGTGAGGGCTGAGCTTTTAATGTACCCACGCTCCAAATAGTGTGCAGTGTACTCAGTGTGATTTTTTCATCCTTCTGCCTGTCCTTCTTTTAAGTCCCCAGTGTCCATTAGACCACTCCTTGCATGCCCAGCGTCCTTGCATAGCCAGGGCTTAGCTCCCACTTATAAGTGTGAACATTTGCCAGAAGCCTGATGTCTGAGATTCACGCACATGCCTAGGCATGTCAGTAGTCGCTTTCTTTTTTGAAGAAACTGAGTGGTTGTTTGCTGAGTGGTTTCCCACTGGAGGACGTAACACTGCATATCCATTTACCACCTGAAGGTCATTTGGGTTCTTTTCTTTGGGATGATATCAACATTGCTGCTGTGAATAGTCACACACAGGGTTTGTGTGGACAGGCGTTTTTATTCCTCTTGGGTAAATACGTGTGAATGGGATTGCTAGTTCATATGAGAAGTATATTTTTAACTTTATAATACGTTGCCAATCTATTTTCCAAATCTGCTCTGCCCTTTTGCATTCCCATAGCAGCACAGGAGACTTCCACTTGTCCCACATCCTGGCACTTACATATTATGTCAGCTAATCCTCACATCAGTACTATGAAGCTAGGCACTATTGTTATTATACCCATTTTACAGATGAGGTAACTGAGGCCTAAAGAAAATTAATGTCTTGTGTAGAATGCATAGCTAATAGATGGCAAATTCATGTTTATTGAGGCCAAAAACCCACCCTCTTTCTATTACAGTGTAAAACTTGTATTTAAAGTTAGAAAAACTTCTGTTGATAATCTAGAGGATTTTTGGACAGGTATAAGATGATTAGTTACATGTCATAAGCCAAATCTACTACTTCATGTCATAAGTTATAAATACAAAGTTGAATATGAAAAAATAACTCTTTTTAATTAACTAAAAAACAAGCTTATGGAAAACACAAATGAGACAAAAATACCTCTCATGAGTAAAGCTTTTGTGCCCCAAATTAGCATATCGTGTCATTTCTAAATAATAACCGACCTCTGTCTTTGAAAGGCAAAAGGGTAAACAGTCACATCCTAGTTGCTGAAGTTGGGAGAAAATCTGGCACCAGAGCCAGGGTTCCTGGGCCTCCACCATTAGCCTTCCTGCTAGAATTCCTTAGGTTAAAACGATTTCTTCTTTGTGATAGGGTTTAAGGCAGGTGTCCTAAGACCTTTAAAACTAGAGGCATCAGTGGGGTAAAATGTATGCTGTGGGAACCAGTCACAAAGACACAGGTCTACCCACAGGTCTCAAATTGGGATCCTCTAGGACCAACTAGGCCAACAGAGGTGCTACCTTTAGTTGAATTTAAATGTCAGCAGATTTCACAAAAAGTCCAGATTCCTGTTTCTGAAAAAGCTGAAGCCGGGTGACACTGGTGCGCATCCTCCGAGGCATGTCTGCCTGCGCGCCCGGCCCGTGGGCGCCGCGACCTGCTCCCACGACGGCAAAGGCGCCAGAGCAGCCCAGGGCTGAACACGTGGCTCCTTTAGTTTGCGAGTCTGTCTGTGAGCCTGGCCAGAAAAGCCGCTCTTTGGCTACCAGCGTGGTGAGAGCAGAGGGCTAGAGATGCTGGGAGTGGAGTGGAGCTTGTTTGGGCTTTCAGACCCTGCTGGCTTTTCCTGTCAAAGGTGTGACATGCTAAGAAGTATGCAGAGATCTTTTGGGACGTAGACTCCTTTTTCTCATTTTTTTCCATATTTGTCTTAGAATAAATTAAAGAATAAAATAAGTGAAACCAATCAAATTGCATAAGTGAAACCCATAATTGCATCTTGGGAAGGGGAAATGTAGGTGTTTAGCAAACATCAAAGTTTTGGAAGAAAAGAACATCTTATAAGCCTGGACATGGGCAATATGGAAGGCTGGAGGCTCGTACATGAAGGGGCGGTAGCTCGGAGCCAGTCTTCTAAATCTAAATACCATAACCTTTCCACATTAAAAAGAGAGAAAGAGAAACGTCCATACAAACACACAAGTGATTTTCTGAACATCAGATTCACAGCATGCTGTTTAGCCACCTTCCAGCACTTTTCTGTGGGGTCACTAGTAGCGTCTGATGGCCCCCTGCCCGGGGCCAGCCGGGGCCTGGTGGAGCACCGCTCTCTGCTGAGAGCCCTCTGTGACAGTCACAGGCTGCTCCTGTCGTGTGCCCAGGTCAGTCCTCCTCACCCAGGGCCACACTCTGGTTTCCCTGTTTGTCCTGAGTGGAGACCTTTTTGTAATTTCTAACAACTTGAACATTGTAGGATTACTTTCTTTGTGCACTATTTTCGGACCCTGCATGCTAGAACACAGCATCCGAAAAATAAATGACTTATACAACCATATGACAGAATTTGCAGTGTGATGTCATGCATGTCAATTAAGTGGAAGCTTTTGTCACAATATGACAAGTACCAGCATGTCTATACGTCAGGGTAACAGGGTGGCAGGACACCGCCAAGAGGCAGATATGCAGACACATGCATCTCCTGCATGAGCGCACACCCTGTGTCCACCACCTCTCTGGAGGGGTAGTGGTGGTGGTGGTGTGTGTAGGAGGGTGTGGGGGACTGTGTTGTGCACATATGTGTGTGAGCTTGCGTGTGCGTGCATGTATATGTATGTGAGTGTGTATTGCTTCTTTCTTTTTAGCTCCTTTCTAAGAAGGCAATGGTAAATGTGAATTGCCAGAGAGAGCAGACCACTTGTTACATTATCTAGCCCATATATGACTTTTCTTTAGGAAGCATCATCCAGGGTAATTTGTCATGAAAAGCAGCCTTTCCAGATTACATATATCAGTTTCAAAGTGACAAGCACCCTTGGGCACACTAGGCCCTGTTACAATAAGACACCTTTGCAGTCTTATTTCTGTAGTTTGCCCAATAGGGCACATCCTGGGCACAAGTAATTATCAAGGAAACCATTGTGTGTTTCTGGCAGCTCCAGGGATGCACCTAGAACAGCCTCCATCAATGACACTCTGTGTTTACAAGCCCCTTTAACACGAAGGTCTCAAAGGGCCTTATCAGCGTGATGTTGCTTTTCATTCCCCAGTTACCAAGGGAGAAGTCAGGTCATAGTACAGTGTCAGAACCAAAGTCTGGTCTGAGGCTAAGGTTGTCTGGTACTTTGGAAGGCAGAAGGTATGAAAGGAGAAATACCAATCCAGGCAAAGGGATTCTGATAGTTGGGGGTGGGACCCCAAAACATTTAAATCTTGATATAGCTCAGAACCCCATTTATTCACTCTCACGCAGCTTCCTACCTGTCCTGTTCATTAAGCTGGCTCCCCAGAGCTGTGTCTTACTGCTTTGCAAAGTGCTGGAAGGAGGCAGGTGATGGAGGGCGCACATGTCGAGCATTCATGTTAGCCACGGAGAATGTCTCATGAGTGAAACTCGCCTCTGAGGCCTGGTGATGGCAGTTTTTTGAACGCCTGGATGTCGAATACAGTATACTCTCTTAGGCAGTAGGATCTTCTCTTTGTGACCAACTGAGAAGGTAACCTACAAAGCAAGCATAATTTCAGCTTACAACACCTCGCCTGATGTGTGAAATCGCAGACTAGTTGAAATTCATGATCAGTCGGCAGGTATCTGTGCAATATGGCTGTGGCTTATCCATGCTATGACATCTAAGAACAATATATTCCATTGTCAGTCTTTTATTTTGTTTTCTTTCCTTTTTTTCCTTGTCTCCAGGAGACCAATTGTTCAAAGGTAATATATAGAGGAGATTTCAAGAGCATTTACTTTGGCACAATCTCTGCCCCTTTGTGGTCTGGCTAACAATAAAGCTAAAATTTGTTTTGTAATGACAGTTCCAGTTGGACTGGAATCCCTTTGAAGTTCCTGCAGTTTGCTGTTGTGAGAGCTCAAGATATTATTTGACTGCAATAAAACACTCTCTGTGTACTATCAAAATATGGCACACACAGAGCTGTAGCAGCTTGCAGTGACCAGACTCTGACATGAGGAGAGGTGTCCTGCATGAGTGGAGCACATAAGGCTGAGCGTCTTCCTGCCTCTGTTTGGTGTTCAGTCATTACTCCATGGGCCATTCATGGATCTGAACTTCCTTGCAAGGTTGACACAGCAAGTATAAGGAGCAGAGAGCAAATCTGAACAAACTGACAAGATTAGCCTGGGCACACTGCCTGGCCTGATCATTGAGATAGAGCACCATGTCAGTTGTGTTTTTTTTGTGGGTTTTTATTTTTGTTTTCTGGGTTTTCTTGTTGTTAAGACAAGAGTCTCACTCTGTTGCCCAGGCTAGAGTGCCGTGGCATCAGCCTAGCTCACATCAACCTCAAACTCCTGGGCTCAGGCGATCCTCCTGCCTCAGCCTCCTAAGTAGCTGGGACTACAGGTGCACACCAGTTGCCCAGCTAATTTTTTTCTATTTTTAGTAGAGTCAGAGTCTCGCTCTTGCTCAGACTGGTCTCGAACTCCTGAGCTCAAGCGATACTCCCACCTCGGCCTCCCAGAGTGCTAGGAGTACAGGCGTGAGTCACCACGCCCAGCTCTAGCATGTCAGTTGTTGTAAAGGTTCAGCTTCTTGGCTCTTGCATCAGCTGACCTAATTATTTAATGATGTTGTCACCTCTAAATAAATATAGCCATTGTCCTGGTCTCTATATTTTAAAACTCTTTCCCACCTCCACCCCTCATGATGTGAAACAGTCCATATACTTCAGGGCTATTTGCACAGGTTTGAAGTCAGGGCCAAAGTTAGGCTTCACACAGGTTTCTGCCTCCAGTACCTCAGCACAGAAGTCTTGGTAACTACCACCTGTCTGCTCTCCACACAGATACACAAGCAAAGCAGCATCTTCCTTGGTTTGCATGGTGAGTGTGTGTGAGAGAACGCTCTGTGTGAACACGTGCGTGTGTTGATTATGTAAACCTTCTGAGAAGCAGCTTTTGTCTGGAGTTGTTTTGGTAAAAGTTGCTCATTTAATCAATATCCTCTTTTGCTATCAGTATCATATTCCAGGCATCAGAATGTGCAGAGGCAGATACGTACTTAAGACAAATATGATATCCTTGTAGTGTTTACCCACGCAGCCAACCAGGCTGTGTTCCATTGCTTGTGTAAATGAAAATATTTAAAGGTTTTTTTAAATAAGTTTAAATGATCAAAAGAGATGCCTGAAAATATATTTTGGCACAGGGAAATCCCTCTTACAGGAATTTATAAATGTGTCATATGGAAAGATAATTACAAAATTTATTTTACTCTTGTATCTTTGACTGAATCTTAAGTTAAAATGTTCTATCTGGAACCCAGTCTGGTTTTTGCTACTATTACTGCCTTATGTGTTACCTTTCCATGCTTGAACTGAGTTGCATTTACTTGAGGAGAAAAAGAAATTAAAAATCCATTGAACTCACTTCCAGTTGCAGCCCAACATGTAAGGAGCAAGGAAGGCAACACTCCAGCCTCACAACAAGAAGAAAGCTGAACAAACTGAAAATCAGCAACTTGATCCGTTAGATAATCAGGTTACCAGCGAACTGCTTCCCTTTTCCCCTAAATGGGAGAGAGAGATGAATACAAAGAATCAGAGCGTGCCAGGAGCTTAAACTATCACTGGAGCCAGCATGGGGCAAAGACACTTGGAGGATAATTGACTAATTGCTGTAGACTGAGTGTGGACTAGCTTGAGAGATCGAACTCTTAGGAGCCCAGCCTTAGGAGGGACCTCATACTAGCATAATATTTACCTCCTACTAGGTTCTCAAGGTGAAAATTAGAAAAAAAAATCCCCTTGTGCTTCTGGGAGGGAGAGGAGAAAAGTAACCATTTTGAAATATACCCAGAGCATTCCATTCTCCTTAACAAAGGCCTTCTGTCAAGGAGAGCTACTTCCCAGAGCCTAACTGATGGGGGAAAGGGAAATAACCTAACTCAAGCCCCCTCTATCCCTCTCGTCTCACTTAAGGAGGAGAGCAGGAAAGCTGAGAACACTTGTGAAGGTTACAGCCTAGCGATACAGACTCACTAAAAAAATGGGAACTAATTGTAGGCTTACAGACCACCTGCCCTCCCCACACATCTTGTCACCAGCTCCATAGGGTCCTGTATAATGACGGATTACAGCTGAAAGGACTGCCATGCTCAGACTGCTTAAGGAGGGATCTCTAGGGAAATCCAAAGACAAAAAGGGAAACAGAAATAGGACACTGGAGGAACTTTTAGCCTCTAACACAGCTGTAGCAAACAGTAAACAAAGCATGTCTTCTAGAGCCAGAGAAACAGAACCTCACACTAGAGGCCTGTTTACCTCAGTTTCTTTAACCCGATACATCATTCCAGCTTTCAACTACAAGGCATGCTAAAAACCAGCAAAACAAAACAAAACACAGTCTGAAGAGACAAAGCAAGCATCAGAACCAGATTCAGATACAGAGGAAATTTTGGAATTATCTGACTGGAAATTTAAAATAGCTATGATTATACACTAAAAGCTCTTTTTAATGGAAAAATGGGGATGACATGCAAGAACAGATGGGTAATGGAAGCAGAGAAATGGAAACTCTAAGATAGAATCAAATAAAAATGCTAGAAATAAAAAACATTGTAACAGAAATGAAGAATGCCTTGAATAGGCTCATCAGTAGTCTGGATTTGGCCAGGGAAAGAATCAATGAGCTTGAAGATATATCAATAGAAACTTCCAAAACTGAAAAGCAAGGAGAAAAAGAGTGGAAAAAAAATGAACAGAATATCCAAGAACTGTAGGACCATTACAAAAGATGTAACATATATGTAGTGGGAATATTAGAATGAGAATAGAGTGAGAGAAAAATAGAAGAAATATTTGAAGAAAAATGGCTGACAATTTTCCAACTATATGTTGTCAAGAATAAACCCACTTTAAAGTAAAAGCACAGGTAGATGAAAAGTAAAGGGATGGAGAACATCTCATGGGCAGTTGCTAACACTAATCAAAAGAAAACTTAAGTAGCTGTATTAATTTCAGACAGGGCAGACTTCAGAATAGAAAATTATCAAGGACAAAGAGGGGCATTACATAATGATAATGAGGTGAATTCTTCAAGAAAACATAACAGCATGCACCTAAGAATGGCGTGCCAAAGTACATGAGGCAAAAACTGATAGAACTGCAAAGAGAAGAGAACTGCAAAGAGAAATGGACAAGTCCCCTATTATACTTGTAGACTTTAACACACTTCAGTCAGTTGTAGACAGATCCACCAGGCAGAAAATAAGGAAGGATATAATTGAACTGAATGTCACCCATCAATCAAGTGTATCTAATGGATATTTATAGAATAGTTCATCCAACAGCAGTGGAATACAAATTCTTTTCAAACTCACATGAAATATTCACTGAGAGAAACCACATTCTGGGCCATACAATGCACCTTAACAAATTTGAAAGAATAGGAATCATTTGACCTGTGCTATAAGTTAATGGAATTAAACTAGAAATCAATAACAGAAAAATAGCTGGGAAATCAAAAAATATTTGTTGATTGACTGATATACTTCTAAATAACACATTGGTCAAAGAATTATCAACATAAATTTTAAAATACTTTGAACCAAATGAAAGTGAAAATAAAACTAATCAAAATTCGTGAGATGCTATAAAAGCAGTACTTAAAGGGAAATTTATATCATTGCATATATTAGAAAAGAAAAATATCTAAAATAAATAATATAAGCTTCCACCTTAGGAAACTAGACAAAAGAAGAGCAAATTAAATCCAAAGTAAGCAGAAGAAAAGAATTAAAAACTAGAAAAGAAATCAATTAAAATGAAAACAGGAAATTAATAGAAAAATCAACTCAAAATCTTATTCTTTAAAAGATCAATGAAATTTTGATAAACCACTAGTCAGGCTAACCAAAAAAAAAAAAAGACACAAATTACTAATATCAGAAAATGAGGGAGGTCCCATTTGAAATCCTAAACCTCATTTGTTGTCACCAACATTCAAGCCACTGGTGGGCCTGCATGATCCACTGCCAGCTGCTGTGGGCTGATTAATGGTTTATTTTCATGCTGTGCTTAAAATACAGTGTGGAATCAGGAATTGAGTGGTATGTTCCAAATCCTTGCTAATATTAATTTCGTAGATGTTAGAAGGATAACAAATGAATATTATGAACAACTCTGTGCCCACAAATTTGATCACTTAGGTGAAATAAACCAGTTCCCTAAAAGACATGATCTACCAAAACATAAGAAGACATAGATAATCTGAATAAACCTGTATCTATTAAGGAAACTGAATCAACAATTAATAACCTTCCAAAACAGAAAGAATGAGGGTAAATGGTTTCACTAGTGAATTCTACCATTTAAAGAAGAATTTATACCAATTCTCTACTTGGTATACTTCCAGAAAATAGAAGCAGAGTGAAACTAGAAAATAGAAAGTCACTTCCAGAAAATAGAAGCAGAGTGAAAACTTCCTAAACATTCTATGAGGCCAGCATTACCCTAATACCAAAACTGGAGAAAGAAAGAAAATTACAGACCATTATCTCTCATGAATATAGATGCAGAAATTTCAAAGGATATTATAAATCAAATCTAACTGTGTATAAAAAGAATTAAATACCACAGCCAAGCAGGATTTATTCCAGGTATGTAAGGGTGGCTCATCATTGGATGAGTCAATATAATTAGTCAATATAATCTATCATATCTATAGGCAAAAAAGAAAAATCATGAACATATTAATAGAGAAAATATTTGACAAAATCAAACACCTGTTCATCCTTTAAAAATAACTCTCAGAAAGTTGGAAAAATAGGGGACCTTCCTTAACTTGATAAAGAACATGTGCAAAAAACTTACAGCTAACATTACACTAAATGGTGAAAAACTAGATACTCTCCTTTAAGATCAGAAACAAGGCAAAGATGTCCCTTCTCACCACTAGTATTCAATAGTGTACTGGAAGTCCTCGCCAATCCAATAATATAAGAAAAGGAATAAAAGCTATACAGATTGGGAAGGAAGAAATAATTCTGTCTTTGTTCACTGATGGACATGATGGTCTATATAAAAAATACCAAAGAATGGACCAAAAAAAAAAAAAAATCCTGGAACTAATATGCAATTATAGCAAGATTGCAGGATACAAGATAAATATACAAAAATCAGTCATTTTTATATATACCAGAAATGAACAAGTGCAATTTGAAATTAGAAACACAACAACATTTACATTAACACCCCAAAAAAGAAATACTTAATTACAAGTCTAACAAAATATGTAAAAGATCTATGAGGAAAAATGCAAAGCTCTGATGAAAGAAATCAAAGAAGATGTAAATAAATGGAGAGATATTCCATGTTTGTGTTTAGGAAGACTTGATGTTGTTAAGATTTGAGTTCTTCCCAACTTGATCTATAGATTTAATGCAATCCCAGTCAAAATCCTAGCAAGTTAATTTGTGGATATTAGCAAAAAGATTCTAAAGTTTATATGGAAAGGCAAGAAACCCAGAATAGTCAACATAATACAGAAGAATAACAAAGTCAAAAGCTGACACTACCCGACTTCAAGTCTTATCATAAAGTTATAATGATCAAGACAGGGTGGTATTGACAAAAGAATAGACAAATAGATCAATGGAATATAATAGAGAGCCCAGAAATAACCCCACACAAATATTCTCAACTGGCCTTTGACAGAGGAGCAAAGGCCATTGCTCCTTTATAGAAAAAGAATAGAAAAAGTATAGTCTTCATCAGGGGGTGCCAGAACAACTGGATATCCACATGCAAAAAAGGAGACCAGACACAGACATTTTATATAATTTATGAGAATTAATTCAAAATGCATCAAGACCTAAATGTAAAATGTAAAACTAAAAAATTTCTAGGAGATAACATAGAAAATCTAGGTGACTTTGGTTTTGATGATGAGTTATAACACCAGTTAGTTATAACACCAAAAGCACAATCCATGGAAGAAAAAGGTGATAAGTGGAACTTCACTGAAACAAAAAGCTGCTGCTCTGTGGAAGACACTGGTAAGGGAATGAAAAGACAAGTCATACGCTGGGAGAAAAATCTTTGCAAAACACATATCTGATAAAGGACTGGTGTCCAAAATAATACAAAGAACTCCAAAAATTCAACAATAGGAAAATGAACAACCTGATTTTAAAATGAGCTAAAGACCCTAATAGACACCTCACCAAAAAAAATATACAGATGGCAAGTAAGCATATGAAAATGTGCTCAGCATCATATGCCTTAGGGAATTACAAACCAAAACAACGAGCTACCACGACAAACTTATTAGATGGCAAAATTTTAGAACACTGACAACACCAAATTCTGACAAGGATGTAGAGCGACAGGAACTCTCATTTATTGCTGGTGGGAATGCAAAATATCACAGCTACTTTTGGAGGAATGTTTGCAGTTTCTTGAAAAGCTAAACATAATTTTACCACAAAATCCAGAAATCATGCTGCTAGGTATTTATCCAATTAAGTTGGAAATGTACGTCCACATAACAACCTGCACGTGGATGTTTATAGCACCTTCATTCATTATCAATAAAAACTGGAAGCAAGAAAAAGACATCCTTCTATATAGGTGAATGGATAGACTGTGGTACGTTTATACAATGGAATATTATTCAAATATAAAAAGAAATCAGCCACCAAAAGACAAGGAGATAGGTTTGGCATGGGTTCCTTTAAAAAAATTTTTTTTAATATGGAGGAAATTTAAATGCATATTGCTAAGTGAAAGAAAGCAATCTGCAAAGGCTGCATTACTATATGATTCCAACTATACAACATTCTGGAAAAGGTGAAACTACAGACAGAATAAAAAGATTAGTAGTTGCCCATGGTTCAGGGGGAGGGGTGATTGAAAGAACACAGGGGCTTTTTTGGTTAGTGAAAGTATTGTGTATGATATTGTAACCGTGGATACGTGACACTATATATCTGGCAAAACCTATAAAACTGTACAAGTAGTGAACCCTGATGTAAACTATGGGCATTAGTTAATAACAAAGCATCAGTATTGCGTCATTTGTAACAAATATAACACTCTAAGGCAAGATATTAATAATAGGGGAAATTGTGCGGAAGTGGGAGGGAGGAGAGGGATTATGGGAACTCTCTGTACTTCCTGTATGATTTTTCTGTAAAGCTAAAGCTGCTTTAAAAAATTAAGTGTACTCTTTTGAAAAATAAGCCTTCAGCAACCTGAGAGAAAGTCAGAATTGGGAAACTGAGAGTCTTATTATGCTACATAAATAGTAGGGAGGGGAAAAGGAATATAGTGATACCCTGATCACTTGGCCCTATAATTTCTGGAACTAAGCAGCCTCGAGTCTATACCAGGTCAGTCAGCTAGGGTGAGTGGACTGGATGGCCTGAGATGTTAGAGAGAAAACAGAACCAGTGTTAGTGATGGCCCAAAACTGGGGAGACCTCTCTGAAACCCTAAACCCCATTTGTTGTCACCAGCGTTCGAGCCACTGGTGGGCCTGCTTGATCTGCTGCCAGCTGCTGTGGGCTGATCGCTGGTTTGTTTCGTGCTGTGTTTGAAACACAGTGCGGAGTCAGGAATTGGCTGGCGTGTTCCGAACCCCTGTTGAAATGCCAGGCTTGGGGTGGTAGGGAGCGCAGAGCCAGCAAGAAGATGTGTTTTCTGACACACCCAGAAAGGATGCCAGGAAATGTCTTCTCTCCAGCCCTGTGACATCTCCGGCTTCCGACCAGCAGGGCTTGGAAAGCATCTCGGGGCAGTTTCCTAAGGAAGGGCCAGAAGAATGCAGCATGAGTCAGGGCACAGTCAACCCCAGACGTTCATGTCACCGCTGTTCCATTGCCTGCTGAGGTGTTTAGATTCTCTGGAAGTCCCATTTTAATAGGAGGGTTTCCACTTTCTGGAAGGTACTCAGTCTGGTGATGAAATAGTTTCTCACTCCCATGCGAATCCCCTTAACCAATCTTAGAATTATCTCCCAGAGTCAGGATTTTGCTTATTAAGGAAACCAGGCATCGTGAAATGCCTCTTTCTACACTAATCGTAAAGATGTAAACAGTGGCAGAGAACGTTAGACATGAAGCTGGAAATTTCACAGACTTTTGTTTCTGAGAATCACCACTGTACTGAGAAAACTACACGAAACACTTGGTCTGCCTCTATTTATGCATGCCCTCCCCCACAGGCCACCTAGTCGATTGCTCATGGACTATGTTCTATCACAGCCACACAACTTTCTCTCTCCACTTACCTCCCCTCTCTTCCACTCCATTCTTATCCTGCCTCTCTCGTCATGCATCAGGGCGCACACAGCAGGCCACTTCATCATTTGGGAAGACATGGCGTAGCAGTGGCTTCAAATGTGCTAGTACAACACAAATTGCCGCACACCCATCTCCAAACCCAGACCAGAATGCAGTTGTCTTGGTAGCTACTAGGCATTGTCTACTCCAGGACAAAATGTTTTGTAGAAATGTAACAGGGAAGTGTGTGGTGGTGTTGGATCTGCAGTTTTGCCTATTTTTCATTGATCTTATACATATTTAGGAATGCACAAAATGCTTACCTCTCAAATCATCAGAATATCATTAATTCAGTGTTTCTGTTTATTTACTTTGTGGCTTACATGTATACATTTGTGACTTTGAGCCCAGAAAATAGTAATGCCCTTTATTAGGAGTAGCTTTTTGTGGTGGAGTGGCTTGGGGCTGTTGCTTTTGGCCTGATCCCAAAGGCAAGCCATTCACCCCCTGATCATGGTGGGGCTTCCCACAAGAGTAGCCCAGCAGGAAAGCTGTCTTCAGTTGCTTGCTTACTCTGAACAGGACATCAAGTGAAAAGCAGCCTCTTAAACACATGCACCAACACGAATGTGTCTGTAAACTCATAACTGAGAGTGATAAGCTTGCCACCAGGCTCTGACAGGCTGGCATCTGTGTAGGTCACAGGTTGCTAAGAAAGGTAAGCTCAGTCCAGCTGATTGACACCTTGCAGCAGTTATATTGTTCCGGGGGCCTTCGTAGGTTACTGTGGTTCGCAGGGGAACTGCTATCAGATCTTTGCCAGAGTCTCAAGCCTTCTGAAGGCCCCCAGGGCTGCTGGGAGGTGAGCAACATGGAAATGAGCTTCATTGTCTAGAATTTCGAAAAGCCCTGCAGCTACGTGGTGACAGCAAAACTCTGAGCAGAAGTCTGCCCAGGTGAGGGGGGAGCGATGAACAACTTGTAAGAGGTGTGGTTCATTGAATCCAGCCTCAGAGCAAGAGTTTTCATGTTTTCAGAATGAAGATGCATTTTTTAAGACACACTAGGTACTTACCCCAGGCCATGATTTGACCTGTAGATGACTTCAGCTTTTGGAACCGTGGACTGCAGAATGAAAACTAAAAATGTGGTTAAAGACACAAGGCACGAGGGGATGATTCTCTCTCTAGTACTACTGAACTATATCACCTTAGGAAGACCATCTTTACATAGTATAAGTTTATTAACTTTTCCTCATTTTAAATGTCCTTTTTAATTATAATGCCACTTGGAAAATATTCTAGCTTTTCATGTTTTTTCTCTATCTCATCCTAGTATAGATAAACCAATCCCTTTTAAATATCTGAGTTGCTCATTAATTAAGAAAAACTAAACGCCGGTTACCAGTCACAATGTCTCAAAAACACAAATTCCACATTCTAGCACATGTTACTTTAAGTGGAAAAGGTTTGTCTAATTACCAGAAAGTTTCCCTAAAGCATGCTCTTACAACTTTTCGTTTAGGTGAAAAAACAAACAGAACCACTTGATTTCGTAATAGCTCTTTCAAATTAAGGCAGGAAAAATACTCCTCTTGAAAGCTGTGTGCAACGCCCACAAACAGTGCATCCCTTCTTGCCTCTGGTCCTCGTTACGAGCATTTCCTGCCCTCTCACCCCATCCCGGAGGCCAGCACCACAGCCAGGCGTTCCTGCCGGCTGAGTCCAGTCTTGCCGGAGCCTCGCGGCCACTTGATGGGCGTGTCCAAACATGGCCAACACCTCCCCTCAGTTGCGCAGGGGACCCGCTCCTGTGGCCACGCAGCCCCTCCTGACCACCTCCCTTCCTTTCCCACGAGGCCACCTGGCCATCGTGGGAAAGGCAGCGGCAGCCCTTGGTGGCAGGCCCTGCTTCCACGGGAGGCGGCAGCGCTCCCCACGAGAGCTGCAGAATGTCGCAGCCTCATCTTCAACACCCCATTTTGATGGCGGAACACGCAACGCGTGCTGTTTCATTTTATCTACGTGACAGAGGAAGATGTTATTCACCAAGTGCCCTTTCTCTCTAAACAGACATTTCATACATTTGTTGAAACCTAAAGATGCAAACAGCCTCAAAGATGACTGATTCTGAAGTGACCCGAGAGGGACATGCGCCTTGGAGCTTAGAATCAGAGCTGTGGAGCCTGAGAGAACCTGAGGGGCCTCCACTGAGGGGCTCGAGGATGGCCCAGAGCTCCCTGCGCCTGAGCGAGGCCCAGCCCCTGCCCTGCCCAGGCCGCCTCAGGCTTTCCCCTCTAGCCCTCTTCTTTCTCAAGACCGGAATTATAATACTTCTACTCAGGCTACCAAGACATGTGACAAAGTTTTCTTAGACCTTGGTATTCGATTTTAAGGCAGCAAAGAGTTATTCACTAGTTGAAACAAGATTGAGTTGAGGTAGAAGTGTATCTCATTCGAGTCTGCCCAGCATGTGTCAGGCTCAGTATGAAAATCCCTTTGGCAACTCACTGGCCTTCTTTTCCTGAGCTGATGCCTTGGTGCTTGATTTGGCCAAAATCAAATGATATGTTGATTTGTCTAATTATATATCTTTACACATATTCCAGGAAACTTTATTTCTAAGCTAATAGAACAGCATTTTTCCTTTTAATGGGGAATGTTCTTGTTTCAATGTTTGGGTTCCTTTTTCCCCCTATGTCTCTTAAAATATTTGTATGTTCTATGTAGCTTTTATGATTTATTATTCAAAGATATCTTTATCCTACTGATAAGACATATTTCAAAGTAATGTTTATATGAGTTTATAAATCTTATAATCATACATTTATGTGCTCACGAATATCCTATTTTAGCATTTTAACAGAAAGTAACAGTGTCCTACTTATTTGGAAGCTAAGCTACAAAGTGACTGAATAATCTTTTTATACAAAACAAAAAAAAAAGTAAATGAACACTTTCAGTGTTGGTGTTCTCTTTTGCAATAGCCTTATATTGAAGTATATTTGTTTATAAAACATAAATATATTTTTACATTTTATCGAACATCTAAGTTTCATTCATTTGAAATATTAATAAACCAATAACAATGTCATGGTCACTACCTTAACTTGTCCTGGGACATGTGTGTAGTGCAAATTTTACTGGAATGTCAGCTACATGTGATATGGAAAGACTTAGGATAGCATTATCGAAAATGTTTGACTGGGAAGAGAGCCCCAGTCTTCATTAGGAAGAAACTTAACCAGGAGGATGCTCAATTCCTCCTGAAATGTCCCAGTTACTGATAAGTGGGACACATTTTTTTCATTTTTGATTGGAATGGCCACCTTAAACATTTGAAAAAGAAGAAAAAAATTAATAAAAATATGTCACTTAAAAAAACTTGGAAGCGTCTCAGACCAACTCCTGCCCGTTCCATGCTGCCATTATACCAGCTAGTCCTCAGAAAGGTCTGTCACCATCAATTTTTCATTTTTAAAGGATTTTAATTCTTTCAGCATGTTCATATGGTTTTATAAAGCCCCAAATACCCAGCAAATCCCTTTGGTGTTGTAAGACAAGATTGCTGTTAAAAAATGTTTAGGCTTAGTCAGCTTCTTCTCACCGCTGACTTCACAAGGGGCTCTGGGAAACGGTGTTTATACTGAGCTTAAATTGATAGGGCAAGTTTAATGCAGTCAGGTCAAAGGTACAACTGCTTAGCTGGTCTCATCAAACACTCAGGTTTCAGCGTGGTTTATAAAGAGGGGTCTGTGATGATAACATCTGGCTGCCTGAGCGTGACTGCATTTTGCCTACTATGATTGAATGGAATTTAATGGTGGGAGGAGAAAACCTAGGGCAATTTCATTCTTGAATTATGGTTCCAGATAGATAAGGCAAAATGGTAGACTTTGATCAGTCTGGGTCTGGCCCTCTCCAAGACTGTTGAGCACACTTGTTCTTTCCTCCCTACCCACCACCACCCTCGAAGATGACCATCCTCTCTGAGTGCACGGCAGGGTCCAGCGCAGACACCGCTGCTTTAGGTTCGAGTCAGTCCACACTCAGGGCCTGCTGTTTGGTGTTGCTCATCTCACTGCACTCTGACTTGTTGCGCTGCAAGGACTCCAGGGGTACTAGAGCTCAGCAGAAAGCACAGGGCCCTGCCCTGGAGGTGCTTCCTAAATGGCCATTGACCAGCTGGGAGAGTTGATTGCACCCGCAGCCAGACACAAGGTGGGTAGAAAGCTGGTGCTCATCTCAGTTCTTGTTGGCAACAGAAAAGAAGTGAGGAAGTTAGTTCCCAGTCTCCACATTGTTTCAGTTACAAGGACAATGTGACCTTGAGGACCAAAATGTAAACGTGTCATAAGTAGGAATTCCTACTGAAGTAGGAATCTAAAGAGCCTCTCTGAGTGGATGGATGTCAGTAACACTTGAACACATCTGAGGGTGAATGTTAAATTGTGATAATTTTATAAAATTTAATTTGCTTTTTGGGTAGGATCCCTGGATAGATGGGATTTTAAAATACATGACATATAGATAATCATTACAATTGTCATTTTAATAATTTTCCCTACAGTAAAGTTAATCTAGCTCTGAGCAGTGAACTTATAATGGCACTTTAAAAGAAGTAAGCAGTAACTATTCTCCAGTCTGTGATGAGATATAAGGTGCTTGTGCCAGGTTGTAAATCAACATACTGCTTCCTTTATCAATTAAGTCTTGTTACGAAAAAAAGTCAGCTGAACCAGTGTTAATTAGTGACATAATTGATATTCATATTGGCGCAAGCTCTTTCCTTCATTTTAGACAAATCACAAACAGTTTATGGGCCATGTTTTAAGTAGCCTTACTCTAGGCAACATTTATAAATGTTGATATAACTGTTTATATTTCTTCTGTTTATTTTTGATTTTAAGTTTGATATCTGACTTGGAAACTCATCCTTATTGTATAAACAACTAATTTCAAATTGTATTAAAATTATCTAACTTCCAATTTGGGAGATTATCAATTTATAATTTTATAGAAGTATTTTAAAGAACAATAATTATAAATTTTGCATACATTAAAAATGCCCTGCCATCTTAACTTTCATTAAATAGTCATGTTGCTTAAGGCATATGGACAGACATTATGATTAATATTCCGGTAAAAAAACTTTATTGTGTCAACTTGATCCTTCTGGCTAAAAATTAAAAAGCACTTTTTTACAAAAAAAAAAAAAAAAAAAAAGCTGTGGACATCATAAGAGAAGCCTACTGCACAACTCCTCCAGCGAGGGAGCAATCCAGACTGGCCCCAGGGGCAAGGGTCCTTTGTGTTCTCTGGAAAGTCAGTAAATTCCGTTACTGACCCCGTCACTATCACATGAAACGCCGGCTATGTAAGTGCAATTTCATGTTGCTTAAGGTCTTTTATAGTCTTCCTGACTTTACCTTTGGATCATTGATTACCTGTATAAACTTGTACATTTGTAAGAACTTCCTTTTAATAGAAACCAGCAGGTAGACAAGGGTTTACTGAAGGACGGTTTATCTCCTGGCACAGGTAAGCTGAGAGAGGGGAGGACGGTCAGTTCTCTGCGCTTAGAACTTGCCGAGTTTGCTCCTCAAAAGGAATGGTCTTGGTCTTGGTGCTTCTTCAGGACCAACAGGAGAGGAGGCCTAGCCCACCAGATCCACAGGTCAAATAAAGAGGGCGCAGGAAGGAGGGAGGTGGGCATTGTGGTGCAGGGGAGAGGATGGAGGGCAGAGCCAAGCTCCCTCATCTAGACCCCATCACTGTCAGCTTTGGGGACTCGCAGAGCCTTTGCTTCTTTATCCATGACAGGGCAGATGCCTAACCTTTTACTTCATGCAAAAGGGAGCCGTGTGAAAGCCCTCTGCAGACTGGACACCCTGCCCCAGTGGAAGTGACATTGTCACTCCTCCACTGCTGGCCCACTTGGCTGCACCTGTTAGTGAGACCAGAGGTCAAGGTTAACTCCTGTAAGTCACTGAAATTAGAAATGCAGGACCCAGAAGGAAATATAGTCTACCTATTATAGGACTCAACTTGATACACCAAATCCCGACACACCAAACAGCCACATTAAGATGATATTTATAAAGCAGTCCTTATTTGAGCTCAGGAGGATCTTTTCCACAGAGCGGCTTCCTCGTCACACTAAGACAGAACTGTATGTACACAGGTTCAGGTTTTCCAGGGCACGTGCGTGGCCCTCGCCTCCATCCCGGCCCTGCCTGTGGCCGCGGGAACATGCAGCCATCAGAGAGAGGGGCGCAGGGCTCCTGTTCTCGTCCTGGTGAAAGAGGAAAACCAAAATACCAAAGACAACAGCAAAACTTTCTGCCCTATACATATCCCTGTCAGATACTCACTCCTACCCTGGAAGGAAAAAGCGAGAAAGGAACATATAAAATAAACCAAAGAGAAGTCCGTATTCTCTGCGCGATCACAAGCCAAGGCTCTGGTCCTCTTCTCCGTGAGCGTCGCTGCTGTGCCGTCACGTCTGATCGTGCTTAGGCTGGCCCATCACTTCGCTCACACATGGAACTGAAACCCTGTAAAGTAACTGTGGTTACACATTTTGTGCCCTTAAAAGCATGAGCCACCTTTGAACACAGTGGCCAGAGATAACCGCCAGCTGCCACCTCCACGAACCGTGCTCTGTCTGGGAGCGCTAGAGACACGCAGAGCCGGCACATGTCAGATATGTCTGCACAGCACACATGTCTTGTGTCAGTGACCCTGATGGACGCTATTGAAGTGAAGTATGTTAATATTACAGTTGGGATGATTTCCCTATACCTTGGATATCAATGAGATTTTTAAAAAATTTCTGCCTATATGTGCAGCCTCTTTACTGCTATACAGGCACTAGGGTTTTCCCAGTTAAATATTGTGCTTAAATGTTAAACACTAGCATTTCTCCCAGTTGTTAGGACAGAGCCGCAGCTGCCCAGGGGATGGTTTGCGTGAGTTCCCTTCAGTATGACGGTCACACAGGAAATGACTGACCCATCACCTTACACTGGAAACAGCCTCTCGGCCAGCTTCCTTGCGGGCGATCCGTGTGGCAATGCGGAGGCCGCCCGGACATGAGCCTGGGAACGGCAAGGAGAAGGGGACACTCCTGTCTCTCCGGTCTCTCTAAGGGTGAGCCTCTCCCCTGGGGCGTAAACCCAGTCTCCCCACGGTGAGCGGTGAAGCTGTGGGGGCGCCCCAAGCCCTCGTTCGGTGACACTCAGGCTACGGGGCAGGCTGGCGAGGCTGGGTCCTGGGGCAACGGAGATGCAGGACGATCCAGAAACCCCGGGGCCACAGGTTGGCCCCGACTCCTGTTAGTTTTGACCAAAGGCTGGTACTTGAGTCAAGTAGCAAAGAGCAGACTCTTGATCTTAAAAAGAAATTATAAAGATCCTAAGAGTTGGTTTTTAGAGTAAGAATACGTAACATCTCAGAATTAATTTGATAAAAAAGAATCACCAAAGTAAAATTTGACTGTATTACTTTTTTTCTTATTATAAGCAACTTTTAGCCTAATATTAATAATTATTATAAAGAAACTATAATAGGTGGTGAATACATAATAATTCTTACTGGGAGCTTACTGGGTGCCTGGGGCTGCAAAGTCACCTGCTCTTGGGATGCTCAGGTTCCATCCAGAGGAGACAGACCAGACCACAAATGCAGGAGTAACGCATCAGGTGGAGATTTCTGCCATGAAGAGAAACAAAGCGCGGTGCGGGTGGTCAAGGAAGGCCTCTCTAATAACGAGACATTTCAGCAGAGCCACGAAGGGTGTGAGGGAGCAGGCCATGCAGATAGATCTCAGGGGAAGGGTGTTTCAGACAAAGGGGGCACACATGCAAAGGCCCTGTGGCAGGTGTGTGCTTTGCCAGTGGAAGGAACGGCTGTGGGGCCATTGTGCCTGGCACAGAGTGAGCAAAGGCTGGAGGGGAAGAGGAAGTGGGGGAAAAGCCACAGGATTGTCACAAGGTACAGGAGGCCAGTGTTAGGGTTTGGAGCTCTAGTGTGTGAGAAGGAGAGCTTTGGAGTTGCTTTCACGGGGAGCATTGCAGTGTGACTTGCGTTCATAAAAGCATCACTCTGGAGCCATGGGAAGAACTCTGTAGGAGAAGGCGTGGAAGCAGGGAAGCAGGTTTCCTATTGTTGTAAAGAGAGGACAGGAAAAATTTCTTGTAGGGAACTTTGGGAAGTTTCAATTAAATAGGTGAGAAGAGGCAATTTGAGGGTGCTTGGTGGAGGAGGTCCCACAGTTAAACCGAGCTGGGAAGGAAAGCAGCGGCTGTCTTTTCTGAGCCAACCACCTCTAGTCCACTCCCGTGTGACCCGCCTGCAGAGGTTCCATGCCCTCCTTGCTCCTGTCATTTCCCAGCATCTCTAACAAAGGTTTCAAAGCTATCCCGAGTTGAATTTCTCTCCCTTTTCCTTTTCCATGCATGTTCTAGAAAAGCTACACACTAGCCCTAAATATTATATTTAAGCAGTGAATTCTATGAAAATAAGATTCTATTTTAGGTTGATATCTCCCTAAAGAAGATCATATTTGAAAGGAAAGGGTCAAACCTCTCATACAATAAATATCCAGAAAGGAGGAAATGAGGAAGGTTTTAGTAAAATAAATAAATGCAAACCTATATCCTTAATTCTGACTGTCTTGTTGCAAGGAAGACTGCCATAGGCTATGGAGGTTTTGCTTCTGAATCCTTGCTCATCTGTATATTCAACAGCTTCCATTCGCCCCCAAGGCAGCATTCCTCCCAGCATTGCCTGAGCATCCAGGGGGGAGAACACTAATGTTATGCGGCAGTAAGCCCCGAATTTCTGTTTCTGCCAAATAACCAGGAAAATGTTGCAGTGACTTCTTTCATCATTTTTAAAAAGTCAAGGCATTTTCCTTGGCACTGTGACAGTACGGATGTTCCAGTGCGCCACCCCAAGAGGGTCAGACTGGATTCCCAAGACGGCACTTGTCAGCGATGGGCCGGAACTGCCCTTCTCCCCCTGGGCCCTCCCTGCTTCTCTGAGACTCTGTCCTCAAGCCAACGCCCTTCTTTGTCTGGGGAACTGTCATCCTTGGACGCCAGGTCACCCAAGCCACAGTTTCCAGAATTCAAAGTCGAGCCACCGGCACGCAGTGCCGCTGCCATTTCTGGCATCTCCCAGTCTGCACCTTCCCTGCCTTTTCTGGCCGCCTTTGTGCCGTAATGTCGCCGCAGTGCCCAGCGTCCTCATCTGTCTAGCATGGTGTGGGACAGTCACTGTCACCCAGGCCTGGCTTTGATTCTGACTCTGCCTGGAAAGTGACCGCCATTTCTTCAATCTCCCATTCTTAAGATAAGGATAAAAATGAAGTGGCACTCACCTGGGGGCTGACCCCAGGACTGCGTGCGCGTGGCGAGGCTCCCGGGCACAGCAGGTGCTCAGAGGTGCCGCTTGCCGCTTCCCCTTTGCTGCCTCGAGATGCCTTCCGGCCACCCAGCCCTCCCTCCTCCCCGGGCCGCGGCCGCCACAGCGAGCGGGTCCTCCTGGAGCACTTCGTTCGTCACCCCGGCATAGGTTTCTGTCCTGTCTTTTTTATGACCCTTGGAATGATAAACTCCTCCTGCCCACATTCCTCCATCTTCTCCTGCTTCAGTCACTCGCCCTTCAGCTCTGACTTGGGCCACCCAGCTGCTGGCCTGCCTGGCCGCGCCTCCAGCCCTGCTTCCCCAGGCTGCGGGGGCGCTGCAACTGGACAAGGCAGTGAGCGCCCTTGCTCTCAGACTCCTGCTAACTCTTCTTGGTTGGGACGTGATTGAGGAGGAGTGGGACAGGGCCAGCAGACAGCCCGGCCCCTCTGACAGCTTGTCAGCAGGTCGTGGCAGCGAGGGCTGGGAGCGCACGAGCCCATGGACCCATCGCCACCTGCGCACACACCTTGCATCAGGTGCTTCTAATTGGCATTCCCAGACTCACTCAGGCTTGCTGTATGGCCTCAAGCAAGCCACTTAACCTTTTTCCCTATATGTCAAATGGAGATAATAATACTTAACGACATTGCAGGGGTGTAGTATATATTAATTAATTAATGTTTGTAAAGTGCTTTGAAGATCCAAAGCTGCCTAAGTGCGTAAGGATTCTGATGATAGTCCTTGTGTATTATTAGAACCTTCCCAGGTTCCTGTACCATCACTCACCAATTACAACTAGGATCTAATAGCACCTGCTGTGCAATCCAGGCAGGGATCTAAGGTACTACCCCCAAGAATTTAACTCAAATGGATTTATAATTTGAAAAAGATGTCAGTGAGACCTGTGCCCAAATGTCAGGCCAGTTACAGGGCTCCCTAGCAATTTTCCAGAAGCCGGGAGGACTGCATCACGGTGTTTGCTGCAAATGGTGCTCGTTGTAATTGCTTTCATCTTTTATGTGGTGCTGCTTGAATGCAAACTGAAAACTGCTTGTGGGACTTGTGGTCTGCTCAGGCCATATCTCAAGGTCAAGATGGGAGAAAATGGAGGCCATCTGGTGTGACCAGCACTGATTTACTTATAAATCCATAGAACTATGCTGGGAAGAAAGAGAGTTCCTAACATACTTGTCTTCTAGGCAGCTCTGAAAAATCCCAGGTGACATGTGTGATATTTTCTGCCACCCCTCTGGTGTGGCTGCATGTACTTTTAAAAGACTTCATAGTGGGATTTGGATTTTAGATTTGTGACCACTGTCTTCTGTGATGTCATATTGCCTATATCTCACAAAAAAAATAGATTGGTTGAAGTCAGATACTAGACATTACAAATCAAAATAGAATAATCCATTCTCAAATCTAGGTAGAGATTTGGCTTTTAGCTGATCCAGGACAGTCACACAGTAGACCACATCCCCGTGTTTTGCAGCTATGAGCTCACTCTGCCTCATGACTCGAACTGCAGCCGAGACCCCTGCACATTCTTCTTGCTGGCACACAGCATTTTCTCCTATGGATGTGTCCCACACAACCCCTTCATCCTTTCCTCCCAGCGACCCCTTCATCCTTTCCTCCCAGCCTCTCTGGAGAAGTGCATCCTATGTCTGCAATATTTTCAAAGTCTCGGAAAGCTGAACTGGTGTTCTTAGTTTTTCTGGGTCCTTTGTGTTGGTTTTGTTCCTTTTGGATGTCAGGTGCTATCAACCTAAGACGCTAAGAGCCCCACTCTTCAAGTTTAGTATGGAAATAATAACTCCCAAGTATTCAAACTCCCATAGCTGAAGTCCTAGGCTTTACCTTAAAAAAATTATTCTGGTCCCATTAGGACCCCTTGGAATTTAATTCACCTGCGAGTCGGTGGCTTTACCTTGCCTATTCTGTGTGTACCACCCCAAGTCTGACTAGCTTTCCAGGCAGGCTTTAGCAAGGAAGTACGAGCATGCACATACAGCAGCAAGCACATCATTGTCTTCAAGGTGCTACTTAAGCACCTGCTTTAAGAACACAAACAGGCCCTTTGGGCTTGGGGACAGTGTGACACACAGCTAGGGCACGCAGCCTAGCACACTCCACTCTGACCAAATGTCCGAGCCCAAACCATCAAGACTTTCTTTTGGGGTGTGCCACAGAAAGAGCCCAAGTTTAAAGAAGACTCCCCTTTTCTGGTTAACATATGTTAACTTGTCGGAGAAATAAATAGAGTTTAAAATAGATGTTATTTTTTTTAAATGGACATCATGCAATAATTGTGACCGTCCCTTTGCTAGAGGCTATCTTCGGTTTCCTGAATAACAACGTCTTTTTCAAGTGATTCAGTATTCTTAAAGGCCTTCTAAAGTTTACTATGATAAACTGTCAGAGAGAAAAGGGTCCACTCCCTTAAACTGATTTATTATGACTAGAACATCATATGGGGTTAGAGGAGGGCCGGTGAGAGGAACCTGCCCCTGCCTAGTTGCCCTCTCATGGTGCCTGCCCTGTGCTCTGCCATGGGCTTGCTGTCACCACAGGCCAGTTCTTCCTCTCTATCCAGCCCCTGGATCTATCTGGGCAGGCCCCTGGATGCTGCTCATTGGTCAGCACCTAACAACGGCCAAAGCAGGGAACCCAGGCTGTAATTGAGAGGGTCATTAGGGTTTAATGATCTTAGAAAATAGCCACTGCCCGAGACATGTGCTTTAGTTAAAACTGCTGTCCTAATGGGATCTCACTGGGGTGAAAATGTTCTAAAATTCATTTATGATGATGGGTGCATAACTTGGTAAGGTTACTACATATAGGCCATTGAATTGTACAGTTGACATGAGTGAATGACATGGTATGTAAAACATGCAACAATAATGTTGCAAAAAAAAAGTCCTACCCCCAGCACACAGAGCTCCCAGTCCACAGAGGCTTTCCCAGCCTCCCTGCCCCGTGCCCCAGAGAGCCACAGCATCCGTTTTGCCCCGGGGATGAGGGAGTTGGTCACGAGCTCACAAGGCAGCCCTTGCCACTCTCAGAAAGTTGTTATTAGAAAGTTGTCTGGGCCTTTTTCTATTAAACTAAAACCTGCCTCCATGTAACTTCTGCACCGTCTGCCCCGCGCAGGCCCATCCCTGCCCTGGTGAGAGCGGTCGGTGTCCCGGGACGCCACTCGGGTCGCCCACGCGCTGGGGCTCTCTCTACGCAAGCCCTAGCCGCACCTCCCTGCTCACGGGTGCTTGGGTCCCAAGCGTGGCGGGGTGCCAGCGCCGGGCCGCCAGCCGGCCTCCATCAAGACGCCCTTGCCTGCACCTGGGCCTCGGGCCCTGTCTGTGAGCTGAAGGTTGAGCTAAATAATCTCTCAGGTGCTTACAACATCCCCAATTCCATATTTTCAGACAAAGAATTATGAATGTATATGCTGATTTTTTAAATCTTACTGGAAAAGTATGTTTTTATTTTACTGTAAAAGTATTCTTTAAAAAAAGAGTATAATTAACCATTCAGAGAAGTCGGTTTTTTCCTCCACGGTCAGTGGCCTCCTGCGAGCGTGTGCGCAGGTGGCGGGAAGCGTGGACAGCAGCGGAGAGAGCTGGCTTCCCACGTGGGCCACGCCCGCGCCGCGGTCTCACGGGGCAGAGGTGGTCGCCGCTGGGCTCTGCTGGGGCAGTGGCCAGCAGGCAGCAGGGCTGCGCGGTCGTCCCTCGGTGGGGCCCAGGGGAAAAGCCGTAGGTAAAACCAGACTTCGCAGATGGAAGCTTCAGCTTTGAAACAATGGACGAGTTGAGGAGTCCTTACTAGAGAAGCAAGTGCTGGGTCCTGATTGGTATTCCCCGAAGTCCCCGTAAAGAGAAGGCATTGCGCACACCTTCAGTGTGAGGGACAGCAGCACGCGTGGAGTCGGTTCCCAATGGACCATCTTAATTGGAGCGAAGACGAATGACCCTCACAATAATGTCTTTCCATGTAGAATTCAGGGGCACGTTTTCTAGATAATCATTTAGGTATCTATTTGCAAACACACACCCCTGGCACTCCCAGCCTCAGAGTTGTTCCAGGAGAATGCTCCAGAAACACTGAGCACAGCGCTGGGCGAGGCAGGACTGCAGAGAGTGGCCCGGCTCCCGGCCCAGGCCGGCGCACTGCTGTCCAGAGCTCACCTTACTTTAGAAAAGAAAAAGGGGAGGGATTACTTAGTATAGCCCTGTGATTTTTGTGTGTTTGTGCTTAAGTTCTTTGTTACAGGGACCTTTTTGTGAGTAAAGAATAAAATTAATAACAGAGAATTTTGCTTAGCTCTCCAGGGAGAGAGAAAGTGAGTGGGGTAGGAATTGGTGGCCTTGGGGCACCTGGCCCTGACTGTCATGTGTATCGCAAACGTTTTGCAGTGCCCAAATGGCTGCTGCTCCTGAAGGAATACTAAGGACAGGAAATCTGGTCTCACTTCACAGACTGGGGTAGTGAAAGAGCTGTGTGAATACCAGTTAATAAATGCCTAGGGCTGTTTGTAACAATAGAGGCTGTCAGTGTCCTGCTTGAAAGCATTCCTAAGCCAGTCGATGTTGTAAAATAATACAGAAAACTGGCATCTTTATTGTAACATGAGTTACCATATAGTGCTTATCTGCTGGCTCGTCTGATTTTTATGATCTGTGATGTAACTGTCATATTAAGACCCGACCAGCCATCTCCAGGCTCAGCCTCTCTGTTTGAGCACCTGCCTAGGTACATAAGCACCACTTCCACAAACAGGCTCATGGGCCACGTCTGCAGGCCTGTGCCCGCCAGGCCGGCTGTGGTCCTGTCCACCCGTGCCCGCCCCGTGTCCTTCTCCCTTCATGCCTGACTCTCGGGTGTGTCTGGGAAGAACATCTGTGAAGCGAGACTCCACCAGGTCTGTGAGACCCATCATCATGGACTCGAGGCTTGTCAGGAGTCTGGTGGCATCAAAGATCTCTGTGTGAGGATTTCCTGGTCAGATATACATGAATCAGTCAAGAGGACCAGGCTCCCAGGGAGCCCCCTCTGCAAGTGGGCAGGGCAGAGGGCCCTGGGTGAGATGTGGCCCTGGCCAGGCTGCACCTGCTGTCTCCCACCCCACCCCAAGCAGCCTCCCGCAGAGTGCTCTGGGAGGCCCGTGGCTTATGCAGGTAGGGATGGCCTCCTGGCAGGGGCCACTTGAAGGGATCCTCAGCCTTTCTCCAGAACAGCACACGCTGAGGACGTCCAGTTCTTTGCCCCGGTATCTCTGGGACATGGTAGAAAGAGGTGCAGCGTGCAGCCAGGAGCACGCCCAGATCCGCAGGACATAACCCGATGTTCCTCGCAGGCAGATCAGCCATTCCCTATGTATACTGATTCCTCATTCACAGATGTCACCTCATTTGAGCCTGAATCTGTGATTTGTGGTGGTAAATCTGTCTGGGGAACAGAGTGAAAGAAAAGAGTAGGGCAAAAAACAGTTTTCCAAGATGAATAAATTGCTTCCTCATTGACCAAAAAAAAGGGCAAATCTGGGTCTAATTTAGCAGCTCCAGCTGTGACTGCCTGTGGAGGCAGCAGCGCCCGCCCCCACACCCGCAGCGCGCTCGGTGTCCTTTCCCCCGCCCCCCCAACNGCCCCCCCCCCCCCCCCCCCCCCCCCCCGAGCAGAACTGCGCCCCTGGAGGCAGTCATGGCAGCTCCAAGCTCAAGCACCTGTGTCAGGAGACCACTGACTCATAAGGCATTTGTGTTCTGGTTTTAGAAAATTTTCATTAACCTTACCTGAAAAATTAGCCAAGTTGTCTTACAAAATTAATGTCATCAGTTAAGACAATGAATTTGCATAAGTGAGATTTAACCTGACGCACCTGCGGATGGTGTCACATGGAGGCCACGTCCCGGCTTCGCACGCTCTCCACGCCGCCCCAGTCTGGTTGTTCTCTCCCCTGAGTTTCGGCCTCTGCACGTACACCGGCAGTGGGGTGTGCTTGGCGTTCTGGTGTGACCGAGACTCCGAGGACTGCATCGTTAACACGCGTGACACGCACTGCGGCCAAACAAAAAACTCTGAATTGTTGAACCTGGCGATGTATATGGAAGTTCATTATGCTCCTCTTCTTTCTAGTTTTGTGTAAAAAATGTTACAGGCCTTCAACCTGAAAAAAAACACTACTGTAAATATTTTACATAAGTAGGAAAATTGTTCAATTAAAGAATATATACATGTAAGTTTATGTATCAGAATCAGAATCCATGCATTCATCCCTATACATTTTTTGCTTTTTCTTTGTTTGCAGAGATTTTCCAGCTTTATTATTGTCTTCAAAATACTAGGTAAAACAACCAGAGTGAGACAAGGTCTCACTCTGTCTCCCAGGCTAGAGTGCAGTGGCATCGTCATAATTTACTGCAGCCTCAAACTCCTGGACTCAAGCGATCCTCCTGCCTCAGCCTCCCAAAGTCCTAGGATTACAGGTGTGAACCACCACGCCTGACCCCCTACACATTTTTTTTAATTCAGTTCATTGAGTTCCCACGATATAATCAGCACTGTGCTAGGTACTAATGATACAACAATTAAGGCTCAGATACCCCTTAAAGAAGTAGCTCTATTTTGACATTTTTTTGAAAAGTGTATTTTCTAAAATTTTTAATCCTTTTTTGAATAAAGGAGAGTTAGCGATTTGGTATAATGATGATTTGTTTATTTTTAAGTATTAATGGAGCACTTTTTTAAATTGTGGCAAAAGACATGTAAAATTTGCCATCTTAAGCATTTTCAAGTTTGCAGTTCAGTGGCATTAAGTATATTCACCTTGTTGTGCAGCCATCACCACCATCCATCTCCAAACTGTTTTTATCTTGCAAAACTAAAACTCTACCTGTTAAACACTAACTCCCCATTTCTCCTACACCAAGCTGCGGCAACCTCTAGGCACCTCATATAAATGGAACCATAGAGTACTTGCCTTTTTGTAACAGGCTAATTTCACTTAGCATGATGTATACAAGGTTCATTTATGTTGTAGCATTTGTCTGAATTTACTTCCTCTTTAAGGCTGAATAATATTTCATTGTATATATGGACCACATTCTGTTTATTCATTTGTCCATTGATGGACACGTGGGCTGCCTCCACATTTTGGCTATTTAGAATAATGCTCATATAAATATGGGTATACAAATATCTGTTCAATATTCTGCTTTCCAGTTTTTTTAGTTAAAGTCCAAGAAGTGGAACTGCTAGATCATATGGTAAATCTATGGTTAATTTTTTGAGGAACCAACCATACTGTTTTCCATAATGGCTGCATAATTTTACATTCCAGTCACCAATTCACAAGGATTCCAGTTCTACATATTATTGTCAACACTTGTTACTTTCTGTTTTTTCTTTAGAATGATCATCCTAATAGGTGTGAGATGGTATCTCATTGTAGTTTTGAATTGCACTTTCCTAATGAGTAGTGATATTGAGCATCTTTTCATTTGCTTTTTGTCCATTTGTGTATATTCTGTGGAAAAAGGTCTATTCAAGTCACTGGCCCATTTTTTATTTGTTTTTTGTTGTTGAGTTGTAGAAGTTCTTTATATAATATATTCTGAATATTAACCCCTTATCAGATATGTGATTTGCACGTATTTTCTCCCATTCTGTGGGTTGCCTTTTCACTCTATTGATTGTATCCTTTGATGCATAGCAGTTTTAAGTTTTGATATAGTTCAATTTATCTGTGTTTACTTCTGTTGCCTGTACTTTTGGTGTCATATCCAAGAAATTATTGCTAAATGCAACATCATGAAGCTTTTCTCCTATATTTTCTTCTAAGAGTTTTATAGTTTTAGATCTTACATTTAGGTATTCAATATATTTTGGCTTTTTTTAAAATTTCCAAATATGAAGGGGTACAAATGTTTTTGTTACATGGATACCTTATATAAATGCTTAAGTTGGGGCTTTTAGTATGGCCATCACTAGAATAGTGTTCATTGTACGCAGTAAGTAAGTTTTCACCCTTTACTCCCTCCTCCTGCCCTCCTCCCTTCTTGGATTCTAATGACTTTTTTTTCTTTTGAGACAGAGTCACCCCAAGTAGAGTATAGTGGTATCATCATAGCTCACTGCAACCTCAAACTCCTGGGCTCAAGCAATCCTCTTGCCTCAGCCTCCCAAGTATCTGGGACTACAGGTGCACACCACCATACCTAGATAATTTTTTCTATTTTTGGTAGAGATGGGATCTCGCTCTAGCTCAGGCTGGTTTTGAACTCCTGACCTCAAGTGATCCTTCCGCCTCTGCCTCCCAAAGTGCTAGGATTACATGCTTGGATTACATGCTAGGATTACAGCCCCAGTGGCCTTTACATCTCATTGTGCCCAGTATTTAGCTCCCAATTATCAGAGAAAACATGTGGTTTTTGTTTCTCTATTCTGGAGATACTTTAGCTTAGTGATCTCCAGTTCCATCCAAGTTGCTAAAAAAGACATTAATTTATTCCTTTTTATGGCTGAGTAGTATTCCATGGTGTATATATACATATATACACACACATATATATGTGTATATATACATATATATGTATTTATATATGTGTATGTATGTGTGTGTGTATATATATACATATACACATATATACACACACACACATACACACACCATGTTTTCTTTATTCACTCCTGAATTAATGGGTACTTAGGTTGGTTCCACATCTTTGCAATTGTGAATTGTGCTGTGATAAACATTTGAATACAGGTGTCTTTTTCATAAAATGACTTCTTTTCCTTTGGGTAGATACCCAGTAGTGGGATTGCTAGATCCAAATGGTAAATCTACTTTTATTTCTTTGAGGAATCTCCATACTATTTTCTGTAGAGGTTGTACTACTAATTAACAGTCCCATGAACTGCATATAACATTCCTTTCTGTCTGCATCCAAACCAACATCTATTGTTTTTTGACTTTTTAATCATGGTCATTCTGACAGGAGTAAGGTGGTATGTTATTGTGGTTTTAATTTGCATTTCCCTTATAATTAGTGATATTAAGCATTTTTTCATATGTTTATAGGCCGTTTGTCTACCTTCTTTTGAAAAACTTCTGTTCATGTCTTTTGCCCACTTTTTTTGTAGATCAATTTTGTCTTTTAATACAAGTGTTTCATTACAGAAAATTTTAAACAAATATAAAATGAACAAAATAGTATAATAGACCTGTCACTCAGCTTCAATGACTACTAGTCACATGCCATTTTTTTTTTTTTTTTTTTTTTTTTTTTTTGAGACAGAGTCTCACTTTTTATTGCCCAGGCTAGAGTGAGTGCCGTGGCGTCAGCCTAGCTCACAGCAACCTCAAACTCCTGGGCTCAAGCAATCCTGCTGCCTCAGCCTCCCAAGTAGCTGGGACTACAGGCATGTGCCACCATGCCCGGCTAATTTTTTCTATATATATTAGTTGGCCAATTAATTTCTTTCTATTTATAGTAGAGATGGGGTCTCACTCTTGCTCAGGCTGGTCTCGAACTCCTGAGCTCAAACGATCTGCCCACCTCGGCCTCCCAGAGAGCTAGGATTACAGGCTTGAGCCACCGCGCCCGGCCACATGCCATTTTTGTTTCATCTGTACCTCAACCCATTCCCTGCCCACTCACTTTATTACTTTTTTAGTTCTTTTTTTCATGAGGTGTAAGATATACCTACATTGAAAGGCACAAATCTTAATTGCACAGTTTCAACAAGTCAATGTAGCCATATAACCTTCACCCCTTTTCAGAGTAAAATATTTTCATCATTCCCATAAAAAATTCCCTTGTGTTCCTTCCCAGCCAATGTTTTCCTCCTCCAGAGGAAGGTTGTGAATTTTTTTTTTTTACCTTAAGTTCATTTGCCTTGTGAACTTACGTACCCTTGGTTCTTCTCCCTGTGGTGTCTCCTCCTCCAGCAGGCCAGCGCGGGCTGCTCACCACGGGAACAGCAGGGTTCTGAGAGAACACGCCGTGTGTGTTCTTCTGTGTCCAGTAACCTCAGCATGCTCATGAGATTCGTTAAGTGTGTGTTTCAGTAGTTTGTTCCTTTGTATTGCTGAATGGTATTCTGTTATGTGAATGCCCTACGATTTGTTCCTACATTTTCCTGTTGCTGCACATTTGGGTTATTTCCTGTTTGGGCCTATTATGACTAAAGAGTCTATGAACATCCTCATACAAATACCTTTTTATATTCTGCCTAATTCCTTTATTAATAGAAGTGACACCATTTTGCAGTTGTTTGGTGGTTGTTCCAGGAATTACAATGTGCTTCTTTAACGTTATCACAGCCTATTTACAGTTAATGTTGTACTATTTTAATAAATGTAAAATATAAAAACTCTACTACAAAACAGTACCATTATCTCCTATCCTTTGTGCTGCTGTTGCCATGAATTTTACATCTGTGCATGTTATAAATCCCACAATACAGTGTTAGTATTTTGCTTTAGTCATGGGTCTCTTAAATTAAGAGAAGAGAGGTGTTTAGAAGTACTTGGAGGGATATGCTTCAAGGATGTGGACATATAATGTTTCTCCTTTAAGTTTTACCCACAATTTTTGTAGTCATCAATGAATCATATTGTATAATTTCTATTTTTGTGTCCTCAAGCTTCTTTCTTCTACTGTTTCTTATCTGCTGATAAGCCCAAAGGGAAATATTTTTATTTCATTATCTTTCTGTTTGGTTCTTTTTTTATAATTCTGTTTTTCTGTTGAGTTTCCACATCTGTTCCTTTATTAGGAAGAATATTTTTCTTTGCCCCTATGAACATATTTATAATAGCTGCTTTCAAATTCTTGTCTGCTGATGGCAATATCCTGGGCATCTTTGAGTGGTTTCCATTGCCTGCATTTGTCTTACGGATGGACTACATTTTTATGTCTTTTCACACATCTCATGATTTTTAAAATTGTATACTACAAAATATGAATGATTTTTATACAGACTCTGGATTCTGTTGTATTCCTTTTAAGAGTATCATTATTTTTTATAGCAGGGAATTAACAGGATTTAAACTCCAATCCTTATCTCCCCTATAGTGAACATAGCTGAAATTCTCATTCAGTTCTTTCATCTTCCAAATGCTGATTTTGGTCTGGGGTGTCCTGCCCATGTGTATGTCCAACATCCAACAATTATTTGAAGAAAACCTATATATCGTTTGAAATATAGCCCTAGTGGCTCCCTTTCTTCCAGAATTTCTCCCTGAAGTTTCCAGCTGCTCTGCCAGCCCCAAAATATATCCTCTGACACCAGAATTAAGACTGGTTTTCTGCATACCAGGCCATGTACAGTTTGTGAAGTACTTTGAGTCTTTTGCCCACTTTTTAATGGGATTGTTCATTTTTTCTTGTTGGTCTCTTTAAGTTCTTTGTAGATTTTGGTTATTAGCACTTTAGGGGATGTATAGTTTGTGAATATTTTCTCCTCTTTGTAGGCTATCTATTTACTCTTTTGATTATTTCTTTTGCTGTGCAGAAGCTTTTTAATTTAATTATATCTAATTTATTTATTTTTGTTGTTGCTATATTTGCTTTGGGGTCTTAGTCATAAATTCTTTGTCTAGGCTGATGTCTAAGAAGAGTTTTTCCTATGTTTTCTTCTAGAATTTTTATGGTTTCATGCCTTATGTTTAAGTTTTTTATACATTTTGAATTAATTTTTGTATATGGTGAGAAAGAGGGGTCCTGTTTCTTTCTTCTGTGTGTAGCTATCCAGTTTTCCCACCACTATGTATTGAATAGGGCTTCCTTTCCCCAGTGTATGTTGCTGTCATCTTCTTTGTTGAAGATCAAAGGTGGTTGTAGATAGATGGTTTTATTTCTGGGTTCTCCATTCTGTCCATTGATCTGTGTCTCTACTTTTATATCATAACCATGCTGTTTGGGTTACTAGAGCCCTATTATATAATTAGAAGTCAGATAATGTGATGCCTCCAGATTTATTCTTTTTGCTTAAGATTGCTTTGGCTATTTGGGCTCTTTTTTGGTTCCGAATGAAGCTTAGGATTATTTTTTCTAGATCTATGAAATATGATGCTGGTATTTTGATGGGGATTGGGTTGAATCTGTAAATCACTTTGGGCAGTATGGACATTTTAACAATGCTGATTCTTAACATTTTAACAATGTTGATATGAGAATGGCTACCCCTGCTCACTTTTGCTTTCCATTTGTGTAGAATTTTTTTTCCTATCTATTTACCTTCAGTCTGTGCAAGTCCTTGTGAGTTTGATGTGTTTCTTGGAGACAGCACATACTTGGTGTATGTTTTTTCATCTATTCAGCCAGTCTCTGTCTTTTAAGTAGGGCATTAAAACTGTTCTTATTTAGTGTTAGTATTAATATGTGGGATACTGTTCTGTTCATAATGTTGGATGATACCTTCTTGTTTACTGCTATTTTATAAGATCTGTGAGCTTTAACTTTTGGGTTTTTATACACCTATGGGTATCTGTTGTGTCGTTCCATGTATAATGCAGTTCTGAGTATTGCCTGTAGAGCAGATCTAGGAGTGACAAATTCCCATAGTGTTTGCATGTCTGGACAGGTCTTTATCTCTCCATCATTTATGTAACTTATTTTTGCAGCATACAGAAGTCTTGATTGGCAATTGTTCTGTTTAAGAAGACTAAAAATGGTGCCCCAATCCCTTCTGGCTTGTAAGGTCTCTACTAAGAAGTCTGCAGTTAGCCTGATGGTTTCCCTTTGTAGGTTAGTTGTTGCTTTCATCTTGCTGCTTCTAGAATTTTCTCCTTTATTTTGACTTTGGCCAAGTTGATGATTATGTGTCCTGGTAATGTCCTATTTGCTATGAATCTTCCTGGTGTTTGATGACCATTTTGTATCTTGATATCTGAATCTCTGGTGATACCAGGGAAATTTTCCCTGGTATCTAACTAACCCAGAGACTGGGTTAGTTCAATAATTCCCTCAAGTAAGTCATCCATACTTTTTGCCTTTTATCCTTCTCCCTCAGGAATACCTATAAGTTGTACATTGGTTCATTTCACATAGTCCCATATTTCTCTGAGTGATTGTTCATTCTTTATTCATTTATCTGCATCTTTGACTGACTGGGTTAGTTCAAGAGCCTTATCTTCAAGCTCTGAAATTCTTTCTTTTGTTTGGTCTAGTCTATTGATGAAGGTTTTGCTATATTTTGAAATTATATAAATGACTCTTGCATTTTTTAAGTTCTATTATATTCTTTATTATGTTGTCTAGCTCTTTAGTGACTTTTTCATTTTTTTCATTGATGTCCTAAAACATTTTTGGGGCTTCTTTGTGTTGATTTTCAACTTTCTCTTCAATCTCATTCAACTTATCTGCCATCCACATACTAAATTCCATTTCTAACATTTTGATAATTGACTTTTGGTTGGGGTCCATTGATGTAAATCCATTGTGATCCCTTTGGGGTGTCAGACTAGCTTGTTTTTTCCTGTTGCCAGAGTTCTGCTGGTTTATTCTCATCTGAATCCTCTTCTCTCAGCTCAGGGCTGATAGGTTTGTAGCACACCTGTTTTCCTTTGCTGGGAACTCACCTACTTAGTGGGAAGAGGGAGAGGTCCCTAGATGGTGCTTTTGTGACCTACCCTGGAAGATTCACCTAGCAGGGGAGGAGTGGATTACCCCTCACTGAGAGCCTGTAATGCAGCTGATCTGTGTTGTCCTGTTCCCCAATGATTGTCACAGTCTAAGTTGATGCTGGGTGATCATCATGTGGAATGGTGAATTGTTCCTCAGGCTGCTGTTGGAAGCTCGGGTTGGGGGCCAGGTGAGTCCCTCTCCACAGAGGCTGATGTTGTGGGAGATTGCTATGCCCAGGTCTCCATGCAGCAGTGACAGTGGCAGCTGGACAAGGCTATCTAGGAAGTGGACATGGGTGTCAGGGCTGAGGGTCTTGGCACCAACTGGGTCAGGTGCAATGGCAGCTCAAGGCTAGCAGGTCACTGGCAGAGCATTGGACCAGGGGGATAGTTCCCGCCAGGCAGCTGGTGGGAGCCATAGGGCAGAGCCACAGGGCATGGCAGTGGCACTAGAACCTTGCACGTGGGGCCCAGCAGTGTCAGGGAAACCTCAGGGCAAGGCCTAGGGGCCCAAAGAAGCAGGGGAGCCTGTGAGCTGGGGCCACATGTCCAACAACAGTGCTAGAACCTCAGAGGTGGAGCCACATGGCCCGTGATAATGCTGGAGCCTTGGGATCAGGACCAGGCAACAGCATAAGAACCACAGGTGCAGAGCCATGGGCCAGGTGGCAGCTTAGGGATAAGAAGGGCAAGTCCATGGGGCCGGGCCACTGGCAGCCAGAGCTCTCTTGTGCCCAGTCCCACGGAGGCACCCACCACAGGGCTTCTCAGGTGGCATCTATGGTGCTCAGTCTGTTCAGATCCCCTGTGGGGAAAGGGGTTCTCCAAGCTCCCTGATCAGTCTGGAGGTCTGCAGTGGTGGAGAGGCCCTCACAGCTGGGCTGCAGTGTCTGCAGGGAGGATGCATTGCCCCAGGACTCTCTCCTCCTGTCCTTCCTTACATGTGGACGCCTCCTCCAGGTACCTTGCAATCTTGCCAAGTAGATCTCCCCACCACCTTCTCCTTCACTCTGAATGTCGCCTGTCACTTCTCCAGTGATTCACAATGCTCTTTTCAAGAAGGCCCATCCATATGTGGGCATCCACCTGCAACTTTCAGTCCTCTCCTTGAGAGTGGGATGCAGGGTCAGCTTCTAGTCTGCCATCTTGCCTCCCCTTCTCCAACTTATTTTTGTATATGGTGTAAGGCAAAGATCCAGCTTTATTCTTTTGCTGTGGATATTCAGCTTTACTAGGACCATTTGTTACAGAGACTGTTCTTTCCCCATGTGTGGTCTTGGAACCCTTGTTGAAATCAATTGACCATGAATATAAGGGTTTATTTCTGGGCTCTCTATTCCATCTGTTGGTCTATGCGTCTATCTTTATGCTGGTACAACTGTTGTTATTACTGTACCTTTGTAGTAAGTTTTGAAATCAGGACATGTGAGACCTCCAACTTTGTTCTTCTTTTTCAAGATTGTTTTGGCTATTCAGAGTCCCTTGAGATTTCATGTAAAGTTTAGGATGGATTTCTATTTCTACAAAAACACCACTGGGATTTTGATAGGGATTTCTTTGAATCCATAGGTCACTTTGGGTATGAACTTTGTTACCCCAACAATAGTAAGTCTGCCAGTCCATGAACACAGAATGTCTTTCCATTTGTCAGGGTCTTTTGCACTTGCTTTTGAAGGCCCTTTATAAGTACAGCACCATCTTTGGTTAGGGAAAAAAGAAAAATTTAATCTTCATCCTACAGCAGCTTATAGTCCAGGTTCAACAGTAAGACAAATTATAGGCATAGATCAAGAATGTAGAAAGGAAGTGACACCTGCACCTTCAGGCCATGCCATGAGTATCTGAAAAGGAAGGCACGGCTCTGTTCTCTGTGAGGCTGCCAGGTATCAGAATCCATGAGAGACCAACAGAGGCGGCACAGAGGCGGCACAAGCCAGGTCTCCAGTGGGTTGGTGATCTGGACAACTGAAAGTGGCCCGGAAGGCCAAAATACAACACAGATAAACCAAGGGGAGTTAAAGCAGACATGGGTACCCTAGGCAGGGCTCAAGGAAGGCCAGGGCAGCACCCATGTGAGCGCAGCCACCTGTGCACAGCCAGCAAGCAGAGGAAGGGCACACAGCAGAACACAGGCAGGAGGGAGACCTTAACAGTGTCTCAGTTGGCCAAAGAAACATCCAGGTGATTAAGGATAATCTTCTTAGAAGCTTTCTCCCGATCTCAGATCTCCCAGTTCTATAAAGATAAAGCTCAGACTAATATTTCTCAGCTCTGCACTGCTGCCAATAAAGATAGCACCATACAAGGAACTTTCAGCCCCAGCGTGTGCTGTGCAGAGGACAGCCCCATGAGCATGTGACTTGGAAGTTCATAGTTTTTTCTCTGATGCACGCTTGGAAAACAAGGCATCTGGGCAGTTACATGTTTAGAACAGGAAGAAAGAATGATGTTTATCAAGTGTCAGGTCTAGAGGCTTTCATACTTACAACTCTGCAGGGCAGGAATCTCAGTTTCCATCCAAGGATGAAGAAGTCAGCACAGAGATCATCTCAGAGATAGTAAAAACTGAACAGTCATGCTTGTGTGAAACCAACAAAAGGCTCACATCTTTGTCTACTCTTCCCCAGGTCAGAGATGGAACAAGGATACAAGTCTGGCTTCAGACTGTCTTCCTGGACAGGGTGATCCAAGTGTGTCCAAGCCCTGGGCACAGACCCTCACAGCTGCTCTTCTGCTTTAAGGAGGGTGGACACACAGGAGGGCTAGAGCCCTGGCGACACAGGACTCAGAAATCAAGACTCACTGTGTAGCTAAGGACGTTCCAGGAGAACATCTACCTCCCTTCTCTGTTGGGAGAGGAAGGTCCAGAAATGCTAATCCTGGGCCAGTGTGCACAGGAAGGCTCGTGGGCAATGCTGTGCCCGGCCATCGTGAACCATGCCAGGCTGCTGCTCCCTTAGACAGGCCGACTCTTTGAGCTTGTCATGGAGTTTTCCTGCCCTCCCTGACAGGCATGAGCTGAAGACACAGTGAGAAGGAGCCACAGGGGTGCATGTCGCCAAGGCACAGGGCTGCACAGTCAGACCAAGCGCAGTGCCACACTCCTGATGGCCATGAGGCCCTGCATGGCCATCATCCTCCAGATCGCTGGATGGGGTGGGTGTACCTGCTCAAGGCCAAGCCCAGTTTTCGTCCCGGGAAGGGCTCAGGAAAACCACTCACCTATCTTCCTGGTGGAGCTGACCCTGCCTCTCAGGGGGCACAGCAGGGTGGCTGAGTAGTTTTTCTTCATTCATCTCATTTGCTTTGCAATGTATTAATAACAAGAGTCTTTAAATCATTTAATCAGTGCACAGTAAGGGTTAAAAGGGTTTTTCCTCTGTGTTTGATAAGTGAAATGAAATAAGAATTGGTAGGAGAATCCTTTGCGTGATTCGGGCACTGTCCTTACTAATGGCCCCTGGCATACTGCACGAATTGTTCTTAAAAGGCTGCCCCCTACTAGGCCATCTGATGGGACACTGTGGGTGGGTGCAGTAGGACTAAAGGAGTCTCTTATGTTTTTACAAAAAGAAATTAGCATAGAATTCCTGGTTGGGGTGTTTGTTGGCATGAGCTGGATCAGAGGAGAGCTGCTAGAGCTGCTTGTGCGAGTTAATCCTTTCAGTCTCTTTGTGGGTCTGGCTGCCTGGACAATTAACCTCCTGTGCTGTAGGTGCGGCTGTTGGTGTTGTTGACACCAGTCTCCATGAGATAGATGAGGAAAGGAAAAGGCTATAGTTTCAGAGCTGTGTGGCTGAGAGAGCTCTACATGATTAAATCCAGCCTCGCCACTTCACAGCGGAAGAGTGAGGCCCAGGGAAGTCATTCCTTGCCCAAAGTCAGGCGGCTAGGTAGTCTCTTAGGAAGTTACTTTCAAAGGTGAGGTGCATATTCACTGGCCAGGAGACCTACTGGAAAGCTCCATTCTGCTCTTTCTAGGGTTCTGTGACAGATGGATTTGGAAAACTCTGTGAAACCAGGCACTGGTCACCCACATAAAGGTACAAGACATGTCAGAACTGTTTTCCTACAGAGCCATTAGGAGCACGATATCCGAGGGATATCTTGAAGCACAGTAAAAATGTCTTGATTGGAGAAGGATGCAATAAATTTTTCTTCAAAAAAGGGAAGAAATGGTCTGGAAAGAACCTGGGGTAATTGACCTTGTGTTTGATAATGAGTTGGAATGTAGCAAAAGGAAAACAATGCCCTTTGTCCTGTACGTAAAGAAGATGTAGTAATTAGGCCGGGCGTGGTGGCTCACGCCTGTAATCCTAGCACTCTGGGAGACTGAGGCGGACGGATTGCCCAAGGTCAGGAGTTCGAAACCAGCCTGAGCAAGAGCAAAACCCGTCTCTACTATAAATAGAAAGAAATTAATTGGCCAACTAATGTATATAGAAAAACTTAGCCAGACATGGTAGCACATGCCTGTAGTCCCAGCTACTCGGGAGGTTGAGGAAGTAGGATCGCTTGAGCCCAGGAGTTTGAGGTTGCTGTGAGCTACGTTGATGCCATGGCACTTACTCTAGCCTGGGCAACAAAGACTCTGTCTCAAAAAAAAAAAGAAGATGTAGTAATTAGGGCGAGAACATTTGGATCTATTGCATCCATACCTTGAGTAATGTGCTTTCAGGTTACAAGGTACAATAACAGAGGATTTCAGTTCCTCTATGAATCTTAGTTTAGTGGGTGTATTGTTAGAAAAATTAAAGTGTATTATTAAATGTTCTCTGAAAGAGACTAGACACACAATGTTATAGACATTTGTAATGCTCTTAGCGTAAGTATAATGAGTTAAATTTAGAGATAAGAAATTATCAAATATTCCGATTTCCTGAATTTGAACTACATGCCAGTCCATTGACCTCTGAGACTGAGTTTTCCCCTCTGTTAAGAAGAGTTAATAACGTGTATTTGAACATAAGTTGAGGCAAGTCATGGCAAGACTAAACTCCCAGAAGAATGATGGGCTCATTCCTTCCTAGTACCCATATTTACTTCCTGGGAGTACTACAGTGCAATAGTATTCTAAAACAGGCCCTAATGGCTAGAGAGGGTTAATGTGAACCTGCCCATAAACCCCAGCTTTATGGCAAGTGCTATGCAGCATAACCCAAAACCTAGCATTAAATCATATTTTGAGGACAGGGTTGATACTTTTTTAAAAGTAAAAATTGTAATTACATTTGTATGTTTTAAAAGATTGCCTTAAAAATAAGCTCATATTCGAAGCCAAGCATGGTGGCTCACGCCTGTAATCCTAGCAATCTGGAAGACTGAGACGGGAGGATCACTTGAGCTCAGGAGTTTGAGATCAGCCTGAGCAAGAGCGAGACCCCATCTCTATTGAAAATAGAAAAATTAGCCTGGCATGATGGTGCACACCTGTAGTCCCAGTTACTCCGGAGGCTGAGGCAGGAGGATCACTTGAGCCCAGGAGTTTGAGGTTGCTCTGAGCTAGGCTGATGCCATGGCACTCTAGCCTGGGTAATAGAGAGAGACTCTGTCTCAAAAAAGTAAATAAATAAATAAGCTCATACTTTTTTTATTTCTGATTCTGTATAGTGTTGCCTTTACAACCATTATATCTGGAAATTTAGAGCAGTAATTTCAGATAAAAGCTCCAAGGCAAAGACTGTTTCTGTTTTAGATCTTTTATCAGCAAGTCTCAGGACAGCCAGCAGAAAAATTAAGCAGGGAGGCAGCAGGCCAATTATTACCAAATATTTTTATAATTAGACCAATAAAATGTAGCTATTTTACAAAAATGATCTCATTTAAAATTGTTAATAGTTACAACATTTTATTATTTGGGAGTGGTAATTAACTAGACGACCTATGAATTAAAGTATTATGAAACTAACAAATGTGACAGTTCTCTATGCAAAACTACTTTGCCTTTTTATTGAGGAGGCAAGAGCCATGCTTTTTCATGTATGGAGGAAAATGTAATTGCATATTCTTAATGTGTGTTTAAAACGATTCCTTACTATAATAGCAAGGAATAAGAATTTGGCAGATTGATGCTTGTTCTGTTTTCTCTCATAAATTATAGTAACTTTGTGTTGCTAGTTGTGAAATGAAGCCATACCTTATGGAGCAGGCCTCAGTGGTGATATAAAATAACCCTTACAGCCTCCAGTGTTGCTGCACACAGCTCACAGGTAAGCAGGCAACCACACCAGAAAGCATGACATTGGAGAGAAAGGTTTCCTACACCTCAGGGTAGATGCTGAAATGTCCAGATTTGTTGGAGACATGAACTTCCATCCAGCATAACATCCACTGATAACTCTGCCTCAACGTGGAATGACCACGTTGCTTCTATTGTCACTTCTAAAGAATAATAGTAAAGAGATCTGAAAACAGTGGGTGAAATGAACCAGTGCCCAAATCACAGAACTCCAGGCCTATTCTCATCAAATAAGGAGGAGCTTCGAATGACGACTGTGGTCTCTCTTTCAAGAGGTATATTTTGAGCACTCACTGTATGTAAAATAGGTCCTAGGCTCTGAATGGGGTGGCCAGTGACTAAGACAGAATTCCTTTACCGTGGTGAAGGCTCTGCAAGCACAGAACACCTGAGCACCAGGGATGCAGGAACCTCCCCGCAGTGAGATGAGCCGAGAGCTGTGCGGTGCAAAGGCAGGCCAGCGCGGCACCGGCATGCCCTGCGAGGAGGAGCATTAGGCCAGCCCTGGAGGGTACAGTGTTGGTAGGTCCAGATGGAGAGAGGGTGGGCCGAGAAGAAGGATGGCTTGTCCTTCCCCACCCTGGCCTGAGAAGGTTTCTGTGACTCTTCAGGACTCAGGCTAGACACCCTTCCTCTGCAGAGTGTTGCTTGCCCCATGCAAGAGTGGGGACCCACCACCCCTTCCCTTTGTCCTTCTACCATACCCAGTAACTACCCCATCAGTGTCTGGTCACGCTGGATTGCAGTTATGTGTCTGTGTCCCCTCCCACTGTGTATGAGGCTGGGGCTGTTACCTCTGGCTTATTTCAGTAGCCAAAGTATCAGCCACATGCATGCTTCAGGACCCTTCAGCCTGCTGGGGACACTGTGTTTTAAAACTTTAAAAAAAAAAAAAAGCTGTTTGAATTCCTGTCCCACGAAGCACCATGTCTGCCCAGTGCCTCTGGCTGCAGCGGAGCCCCAGCCTATGCTCTGGACTTCCTGCAGCTTTCATTTCCCACATGGCAGGGCAACTAAGACGTTCTGTAATTGCAGGGATTTGATAGAGGGGTTACATCTTGACTAATAAACCACTCTAAAGCCACATGGTGGACAGGCACATTCTTGAAGATCCCTGGTCATTGTTTCCTACAGAACACTGGTTCCCCTGCAGGGGGCTTGCACTCCTCTCCCACTGCACCAGCCCAGCTGCCCTGACCAACTCTTACCACCTGTATGCAAAGCAGCCCAGCCCTTTCTCCTTGACCCCCACCCAGCCAGGCCACGGCCCCCATGCCCAGGGGAGCCATCGAGGTGCTTTTCTGGAGAGAGACGGATTGAGGCAACAGGCTCCTGCTGGGCTGGCTTTTGAACTAACCTCTGATCCCACCCCACCACATTTAGCTGGGTGTGTTAGCATCCAGGACCTGGGAGGTGGCAGGCATTTGATTAATGCTTCTTTGGTGAGTTTCTAAATGTGCATAGGTGGTGAGTCCTCACCCTGTGCTTGATCCCTGTTTAATCCAGCTTGTCCTGAATGCAGGACATGGTTGGAAAGGAATGGGAAATAAACCTGGAAAAATAGGTTGGGATCGGATTGTCAAAGATATAGAAAGTCAGGGTGAGAGTTTGGCTTTTATTTGGCAAGTAATTGAGGTTCCTGATGGGGAAATGTCACAGAAAAACTCTGGGAGGAATGGGCAGGGCCCCAGGAAGAGCAGGGACCCCAGAGGAGGGCTGGTCTGTGAAGGAGGAGGATGCTGCTGTCATTGTCCAAGGACACATGAGCAGAGGGCATGAGCCTCGACAGCAGGGAGGAGAGACAAAAGGGGAGCCTGAGTGCAGAAGATGCTAGAAGTAGGCAAAATAGAGGAGAAGGCGCCAATGGTATCCAAGGTTTTAAGCCTCAGTGATGGGGGTTGGGGTGAGGGGAATGGTGACAATGCAGTAGCTCAGGGGCCAGGTACATTTTGTGGGCAGTGTTTGAAACATCCCCTTCTCCACTCAGCAAACATTGGCTGAGTGCTGGCTGCATGCCAGGCTCGGCGCCAGGCCCTGAAGCCAAGTGTCCGTAGACAGACAGCACCAGCCCGCAGGGGCCTGCGTTCTAGGGAGGCAGAGGACAGGGCAGCAGGTGGCTTGACAAATGATCACAGACTGTGGGAAAGCCCCCAGGGAGGAGAAGAGGATAAGACAGTGATCAGCAGGTGCATGGAGAGATCTCCACGGCAGCACTTTCTGCAGACATGGGGACTCCTGGGGCCCGGGACCCTGGCACTGGAGACAGGCGAAGGCTGAAGATAGAGACACTGGTGTCACCACACGGAGCTGACAGGTGATGTCGTGGGGGGAAGGGGCCAGCTCCAAAAGCCTGCTGATAGCAGAGCCCAACAGCAAGGGCGGGCCCTGGGCGTGGGGAGTGGGAGCAGCGAGGAGCACGCAAGGCAGGCGGGATGTCGCCCCTGCCCTCAGAGTGCATGTGGTCTGAGGAGTGACTCCAGGTGGTCTTTCTGAGGACTCCCTCAGAGGCTGATTCACCCACCGGCTGAGGAGCCCCAACTCCATTTTTCACAAATGCCTCAGGACGTGCTGAGAATCCTCGATTTCTCTCGGGAGGCTGAGGGGAGGCAGTGAAGGGAGGTGTCTGTCGGCAGGCGCCCTGTGATGTAGCTGTGTGTCACACCGCCAGGGCCAGGCCCTGTGAACAGCTAGTTCAAACAGGAAAGTAACTAAGTGACAGGAAAATAAGGAAAATTCCGTAAGAAAGGGGACCACATGGGTGGTGATGTGAAGAGGCTCACACGAGGCCCCACTGTCGGGAGCCTGAGCCCCGTGGCTGGCGCGGCCGACCTCCTGCGCCACGCTGCGCGTGGCAGGCCACGCCTCGAGACACTGGACACATGATGAAGGCCGGCTTGACGAAGCCACGCGCCACCCGTGCCCCTGTGTGTTCGTAGGGATGAATGGCCACACCGCGCACAGCTCGGGGTGTGGTTGTGAAACACGTCCTCCAGCCTAGAGGACAAAGCCCAGGTCAACCTTCACCGCAGGAGAAGGGAGGATTTTGAAGGATGATTTTATTTTCTCCCCAACAAAACCAAAATTTTCAGGCAAACTAGAGTAACAGTTAAAGAACTAATGCCTTTGGGGAAGGTTTTAGGACGGAAACACCCAGATGTCAATAGAGACGAAGCTTGCAGCTGTCCACCAGTAGCTGGAGACTCCAAGTGGAGAGAGCAGGAGGGAAAGGAGGGCACTGTGCAGGGCAATTTCTGAGCTGTGGGGACCTGGAAGAAAGGATGGGGACCCTGAAGGAGAAGGGGAATAAGTGCCTGTATCTGGGTTCTGAGGAACTTCCTAATGTAAGAGCATGTGCCCCGGCCAGGCATGATAGCTCACGCCTGTAATGCTAGCACTCTGGGAGGCTGAGGTGGGAGGATCACTCAAGGTCGGGAGTTCGAGACCAGCCTGAGCAAGAGCTAGACCCCCGTCTCTACTAAAAATAGAAAGAAATTGATTGGCCAACTAAAAATATATAGAAAACATTAGCTGGGGTTGGTGGCACATGCCTGTAGTCCCAGCTACTCGGGAGCCTGAGGTGGGAGGATCACTTAAGCCCAGGTTGCTGTGAGCTAGGCTGACACCACGGCGCTCTAGCCCAGGCAACAGAGCGAGACTCTGTCTCCAAAAAAAAAAAAGGGCATGTGCCCAGTGTTTCATCTCCCTTCTCATGAAGGTGGGCTAGAGGGATGCAAGAGGAGCCCTCAGGACAGACACAAAGTATTCAAAAGAAGGGTGACCAATACTGGAAACCTTTCCATTAAATTAACAGATTAACTGCCATGTGTGTTTTATTTAACCCACACTAGTTTTGAGCCCAAGGCCTCGTGAAGCATATGTAACTCACCTTGGTTCGCCTTGGGAATCATGAGACCTATTTTTCAAGTTGCGTATAACTCATGCACATGCACAAAAAAACAATAAAAAGAATAACAGATTTTTTATTAAATTGGAAAAGATTGTTTTGTTTTCAAAGTTTTATTTTATTTTCATAATAAAACACCATGGCCTCTAGGAAAAAAATTTTCTGTCGCATGGCAGTGATGTGTTAATCGAATCCTGCAGGAGGAAAGGAGAGAGGGGAGAGGGCTGGGAGAGAGGGGGAACTGCCCAAGAGAAAGGAGCTGTCAGCAGTTGGCTGCCGAAGGAGATGCTCCGAGTGGCAGAGCTGGTGGCGTGTGGCGCACCTGCCTCCATGCCCGCCACACGCGCAGCCCTTCCCAGTGCTGAGCGCTGAGTCACCTCATAGAGATCAGAGTGGCCTTTCAGGTTCTGCCACTGGCTGGGCTGCACAGCACTCTGACCTTCCACAAAGGTATTCCCCTCCTTTGACAGGAAGAAGATAACTCTTCTCCCAAAAGAGCTCCTCCATTCCATGACCCGGGGTGCCTCCCTGCGGCACTTTCTGAGTGCTGTCAACTGGCAGGGCATAGTTCTGTCCGTTTACCTTTGCTAGCATAGTGACAGTGACTTAGGTTGTCCATGAGGGACTCTGGGTACACAAGAATGGACGAGGGCCCAAGTGAGCCCCAGCGGATCCTCTTGGGTCTTCTGGGCTTTGAAACTCCTGACAGAGATGGTCTGCCCCAGGATATCCCAAAATGAGTCCCATCCGATCGCCAGTATTTGGGTGACCACCAGGTTCCCCAAAGGAGCACTTAAGACCACCTGCAGGCAGAGGATCTGATGAGCACCCAGAGGGAGAAATTTATCCAGGGATCTTTCCTGGCAAAGTCAGAAATCATTATCACATCCTGGAGTCACTGCCACCTGTAACAACTTTCCCCACCCCAACCTCCCGGGTTTCTGAGCGGCAGCACCCCTGGGCCCTAGCCCGGCTGCTCCCCACACCTGGAAGGCTTTCCTGGGGCTCCCTCGGCTGTCAGCCAGGACTCTGCCTGAACATCACCTGGTCAGCATTCTGGACCCCCAGGGAGATGAATTACTCCCCAGTTTCATTTCCACTGTGGCCCTTGCAGCTCCCTGGCTTGTTGTGGCCAGGACGCCCGCAGGAGAGCAGAGCCACCTGGCCGTCTGGTCGCCTGCCACGTCAGCAGCCCTGGGACTGTGCCGTGGAGACGCAGAGGCACATCCCACATGGTCTGACACCACGTCCCATGCGGCCACCCTGCAGTTCATAAGTAGTACGTTACCTCCAGAGCAGTCACAGAAGGCATGGCCACATCTGACACGTGCCACGGGCCCAGGGTAAGCCGCAGGGAGCAGCCCAACAGAGGAGGAGGCCAGAGTGAGCGTGAGATGGGGGAGGGCCGCCGCTGGAGGAGGGACACTCAGGAGAGCGAGCCTGGCGGGAGCCTCACTGCACGACAGGCGGGACACCCGGGCCCTTCCTGTGTGGCACCTGTGAGGATGCGGAGACTCACCTGGTATGTGGGGACTGTAGAATGTCAACATAGGTCTCCGCCACCCTAAATCCATGTGCTTCGATATGAGCACAGTTTACATAGATGAACAGGAAGAAGAGTATTCCAGGCTATGTGAGGAAAGGGGCTGCAGACCGCTAGGATGGAAAGGCGACGTTGTGGGGACCCTTGCCAGGGGCTGGGTTGCAGAACTGGCGCCGAGGACCTGAGTGTGCATCCAGGGGTCGCACTGCGCCCCCTGGGCCCTGGCTGAGCTGTCACCCACGGCACTGACAGTAGCCGCTGTTCACTGAGTACCTACTCAGTATCTGACACTTCCGTTATCGCTGACCTTTGTCACTGGTCCATACAAGTCCACAGCTTTATAAATGGTGAAACTGAGGCCCAGTGAGGTTCCAGGTACCCAGGAAGGAAGTGGCAGAACTAGGAATCTGCTTGGATCTGAGTGACTCCCAAGTTCCAGCTAAGTTGGTGATAACTGCTGTGCACCTGGAGGTCCCAGCAAGAAGGAGGGTTCCTCTCCCAGCCCTACCAAACACTGCACCTGTCAAGAGGTTCTCTACCACTTCATGCCCTAGAACACCTGTCTGTGTCGGGACCACCTTGCCTTTGCACTTTGCTTTCCTACCTCCTGCTTATGCCCCAGCCCAGCCCAGAGAACATCTACTCTGGGAAGCATTTCCGGAGTCCCCTAGCCTCCCTGGGCTCTGTGCCTCTCCTGTGAAGGTGGCTTAATCCTGGCACCTTCCCCAGTGGGAAAATGCTGGACAGCCATCTAGTACAGATTTCTGCCAGTGCTTCAGTGGCATGCTTGAGCTGCTACGGCCTCCACAGAGCTCACTCTCCTCCCCGGGCCCTCCAAGGCTCAGCCCTCTCCCTGCACCCACAGCCCCCTCCTCCCCTGCTAGCCTACTCTCTGTCTCCCGCCCCAGGCATGCGCACATATCAGAGATCACCTTCTGCGTGCCAGTCACAGCCACTGACCTTGAGCTTCCGGGGGCCAGGTGTTTACGGCACAAATGAGTGAATGTTGCCAGGATTGAATGAGAAAGGTTGGAAGGTCCTTTTTACATAGTGAGGTGCTACGCACCTGTTGTTTTTGTGGGAACTATTGCTATCATTACCGCGGTTGCTATGGTGGCTATGATTTGAGGTGTCCCTTTCTTGATGAACTCTCACTATCCAAACTCATGAACTAGGCGGATTTGGATAAAGTCTTTAGATAACTTCGTTTCTCCAGACTTGCTCTGCTTATTTCCAGATCCAGCAGAGTCTGATAATGTGGTCTCCTTCACTCTTCAGACCCTGAGGACTAAAGAAAACCTACTCTAAGGAATACTTGCGCTTCTGTTAGTAGTAGTCACAGTGGTGGCATAAATAAGACCCAAGACAGTTCTTTTTAACTCTATAAGTTGAACTCTTTTCACAGAAAAGGGCATTGGAAAGGGGCTAGACACCAAGCAAGGCCCCTTGGAAGTTTCCCAACCCCAGTGTTCCCATGGCATTCCTTGCCGTCCTAGAAAGCAGCAGTCCTTGAAGAATTTGCCCAAAGCCTATTTCTGCCAGCAGAAGTCCACTGGGCGTCTGATGGCCTTGGCGTGTCAGGGGTTATAGACAAGAGCCCTTCCACAGGCAAAAGGCCCACTGGTCTGTGTTTTAGCTGCTCGCAACTATAAAGTCTTAGATCATGACATTCCCAAAATGGCACTTCGGGAATCAATAATTGTTTTTGAGAAAGCTGCATTAATCATATCAGCAAAATCAAAGATGCTGTCTCTTTAGCCAAGCTTCCCTCTGTAAACTGTTCCTTTCGGCCTGGAGAAAGAAAATGGAAATTTTCTGTTCTAAAATCCAAGGCCGCATCCACCTTTTGCACAGGCTGTGGCTTGGACGGGAAGAAGCCCTGTGCCGTGTCAGCCAGTGTCTCTGACAGGCACCCTCCTTCTCCTCGCTCCCTCCTCTGCTCCAGTCCCATCTACACTAGTGGTCTCCCCACGGCTTGGTGTTTCCGGACCTCCACAGCACGAAAGCATATTCCCTTCCTTCTCTCTGTGTCTCTCACAAGTTCTTCTTTTGCAGGGTGCCCAGTCCGTCCTCCTCTGGAGTGCAGAGCTCTTGCTCCACTGCCGGCCTCAGGGCCGGAGAGGAGGCCCTGCAGGAGGCGGTCCAGGCCAATGGGCTCCTACCTGGCCTGTTCCCAGTGCGTGAAGTTGGACAAGCCTGGTTTGAATCCAGCCTCCCCCAGGGAGTGGCACCTGGCCAGTCACCTAACTTACTGGTGCCTCAGTTTCCTCACCCACCTTGTAGGATTGTCAGGAGGTTAAACAATAGAGCTGTGCAATGTGTTTAGTGTGCGGCCCAAAGAAGAGCCCAACAAATAGATGTTGTTATTGCGACTCTGAAGGATCCAGTTCTCCCACACCCACACCAGTCGAGAGCCCATCCTGACCAGCTGGTAGGGGTGCAGAGAGGGGTCCTCACTGGCCCACTGCAGAGGGAACCTCACTTACAAGCCCCCAAGTATAGGCCCACAAGAGTCTCCACTAGACCCAGCCATTTGATTAGGGTTTGCATCAGTGGGGAATTGGCTCAGCCCCTTCTGCCAGGATTGTTCATTGTGCAGGTGCCTTGGCGACAGCTTTCACCCAGGGCAATGAGATGCCACGAGTGTCTGCAGCCTGAGGCAGTGTAAGCACTTGGAGAGCCTGACTTGTCATAGGTGGGAGCTCCCCAGATGTCCAGGTGTGCTCTTGGGGGAGAGTTTGAAGCTCTAGTTCCCTCGGGGTCTGGTTCAGCACACTGGCACCAAAACCAGGCCCCACCCGCCGGCCCTGACCCCCTCGCAATGCTGGCCGTGTGCAGCTGGCCGAGGAGCACACACCCAGCTGCGGGCTCCAGCCAGATGCCGTAAAGGTCTTACTAAGCAGAGGCTCAGGGAGCCCGGGACAGGAGAGGCCTCTCAGCCACCGTCTGCCACCTGACTGTGTGCTGAGTCACCCAGCTCCCCTGGCCACAGGCTGACTCAGGCTCCATGCTGGGAACTAGTGCAGCTGGAACAGAGCTTGCGTCCTGCTGCTCTACTGCCACAGCTGCTACGGAGTGATGGCTGGCCTTAGACTAGGAGACACAGGGCACAATCCCCGAGGCATAGGAGAAGGCCGAGGAGACCCAGTGCAGGGTCCCAGTGCGGGGTCCCTGAGGCGTGGAGGAGGCCCAGAGCACTATGGGAAAACCAGCAACCCTAGCAGAATGGCAAGCAGTAAGTTGGGGAAGGGCCTTCAAATTCTGCTAGTCCCAGCATTCCCTCGTGTGCAGGGGAGGCAAGCTCAAGGTCAGAGTTTGTGTGGCAGGGCCAGGCCTGGGCCTCACCTCTCCTTCCTGCCACCTTCCCCATGCAGACATCAGGAAGATAAGGCATGGGCAGGCTTTCTCAGGCCCAGTGATGGTGTTAAGAAATCAAAGTCACCAGGAGGTGATGGTGGCGTGGTAAAGGCTGCCTGTGTGGCAGTGGGTGGCCCTCTCCTAGGCCGACGGTGTCAGGCCAGACTCTGAGCCACCCAGCCGGGCTCCTCCCTCCATGGGGCTGCACCAGCACCAGCCTTCCCGCAGGCTTCCTGGCGAGAGGTGTTGGCAGCTGTGTCTACTCACTTGAGTCTTGACCTGTTAATCGTCTCCATGCTGCACGCTTGCTGGGGTACCAGTAATATGAAGTGAAACTAACTTTGAACTGAGTCTGTGCTCATTCTTGCCAACCTTCAAACCCAGACTTAACCCTTTGTCAGCTCAGGCTCAATCTTTATCACATCTTTCTTCCTCAACTCAAGAAGCCCAAGAACTTCAGAGTGGGTGTTACTTTCCAAAGATAGGCCCACTTTCGAGGCTTTTGTAGAATTGATATGGCCAGAATTCTAGAACTATCTGAGGCTGTGGGCCACCCCTGTCCCTCTTTCCTGTGTTTATTTACAGAGCATGTTGTGTACATCAAAGTAGAAGAGGTTCTGGCTTGGTGGTTTTATCCAGTTACGGAGCAAGAGAAGTGACAGAGATCAAACTTTCCTGATTGCTGGGATGGAGTTCTCGTGGCATGAGGACTCATCCCTTTATTCCCTCTGCCATTTCTGGGTTTCTCTTCTCTGTCATCTCTTGGCCCCTTTGTTAGTAGGAACACGGCCACAGTGGCACATTACTTTGGAAACACTACGTTAGGAAAAGTGCCTTGTGAGGAAAGGGTTCTAACTGAAGAACAGTGCTGTAAAGACAGCCCCGGCTAAGGGCAGGGCCGGGAGGTTGCAGACGCAGTCGGGCGCGCCACGGCGGGCCTGGGCTTGGCTCCACGGTCGGCAGTGGGTCATGTGACACGGTGTGATTTTTATATTCTTATAATCAATAATTTCTCGTATTTGGATAGAACTATCATTTCCAAAGTGTTTTCACACACACTCACGCATTATCTGAGGCAAGCTGGCAGCGTGTGGACCGGGTTCTCGCTTACTGTGGACATGAAGGCCGCGCTCCCTCGTGGCCGCGGGTCGGGCCTGTCGGCCAGGCCGGCTCGGGGCAAACAAGGCACCTGCCAAGAGCTGCTGTGCAGACTGTCGCGCTCAAGCCCCCCCAGAGCTTTCATCAAAGTCAGCCTGATTATTTTCCACTGCATCTTCCTGAAAGGATGTTATGACTTTCTAGATGTTTGGTGGCTGGCGATAGATCAGGCTTTCATGATGTCATGTGAAAAGCCACCTCTCGGACTTCCTCCTGCCACAGGCCGAGGATGAAAGTGGGCTGCGCTGGCGGGGCGCAGCGGACATGGCCTGCTTAGCCCTGGCCTGGCTTGTCCTCCGGCGCCGCTGCAGCTGCCTCCCTCAGCCTTCCTTTCACACGTGTAGCCAGGACGCATGGACGCAGAGCTCCTTTCAGAGAGTTCAGGGGACATCCTCAGCTGAGAGCCTTTGGCATCAAGTCGAGATTCAAAATAAGAAAGTAAGTTCCATGGAATGATAGGAGAAAGTAATCTTTTGAAAGAGTCTTGTTTTATAATCATAAAAATGAGAGGTTTCCTTAAAAAGGAGATGATATGTAATGCTGGCAAGGTTGTAGTGAGAGGCACTCATACTTTGCTAGTAGGACTTTGCTCGTAGCATTGGAAATTTATATAATGCCTTTGAAAGCAATAAAAAGGTTCTCATTCAAGCCCAAACCCCAGTTCTCCGAGAACCCTCTTCCCACACCCTACCCCCATCCCATCGGCGCGTCCTGTTCTGTGCGCTCCCCCCAGAATCAGTCCCGAGCCTGCCCACACTCCCCACGCCACACCCGCACACCACCCTCACGCCTGTCCTGCCGTCGTCTGCCTCGCGTCGATAGCTGCAGTCTCTTAGCGCCTCTCCTGTCCTGCTCCTGCCAGTCGCTCTGATCTAGCGCAGCGTCCACAGCTGTCCTTGAGGACGTACGCCACAGTGCGTGCTCCTGGCTTGGAACCTTCCAGGCGCTCAGAGCAAACCCAGAACCCATTCTTTATGTTCTAGGCTGGTAAAGGATGGGTTCAAAGTCCAGCTGGTTCTTTCCGTGTGGACGCGCGGGCTTTTACACAACACACGTGGACACAGACATACGGAGAGAGAAGGGGACACACACACCCAGAGAGCCAGACCCAGAGAGACACACACACACCCTCACACACTCAGAGAGAGACGCAACTACAAAGACACACACACAGAGTGTGGTGAAAATGTCTGAAAAACCGGAGCAAGTGTGAGTGCTGTTGTGTCCCGTCCCCCTGGAAGCCCGTGCGGAGGAAGCAGGAGGTCCTCAGCTGCAGGAGCTCAGCGTTGTAGCGTCACTCTAGCCAGGACGAAGTAGGGGGACATCATCTGAGCCTCCCTCGGACGCTGGCCGTGCTCTCATATGTCCAGAAAAGGGACAGACATTCCATCGCACACCCCAGCGGGGCCCACGCAGCGCAGCCAGGCCCCTGCCTCTGGCTTCTGGTCGTCCCTGGCCCCTGTGCCTTACGGCACCAGCTGGGCATGGTCCTGACTCTCCACTGTAGTAGCACGGACCCAGTCCCTGCAAGAGTGGCTCAGACACATCAAAGAGTGGCAGATTTTCCATGGGAGAGAGGACTTATGCCTTAGAGTTGGGCAGGCTAGGCAAAAGTAACTCATCCACCTTTTGAAAACATATAGCTAGCTGTCAATTTATAGTCAGCCCCATACTTCCAAAAACTGACACTGGAAAATCGGACTGTGGCTCCATGCAGTTGAGCTTGCCATCTTCCCCCGCGGCCTATGGGCTGCAGGAGCTTTATGCCACTGAACGCGTGACTAGACAGTGGAGTCTCGTGACCACGTGGCTTTGCTGGCAAAGGCCTGGGCCCCATGGCAGGGACCTTTGCCCCTCTCCAACCTCGTGGTGGGCTGCTCTCCCTGTGGCTCCCCTGCCAAGGCACCCCAGCAGGTGTCTTCCTCACAGCCCATGCGCTCTCTTGCCGTCTCTCGCTGGACAGCCAGGGCCTCGCCTTGCCCACGCTGCTTCCCCGGCCTAAAGCAGCCAGTGCTGACGACAAACAGCAGCATGTGAGATGTGGGCAATGACTGGGGGAAAGCAGAATACAAAACCCTCTGCACTCTGGTTATAGCTATAGAAAATGATGATCTAAAAATAGAAGCTGTGTCAGGATACAGGGTAAAAGCAGCACATAAGTATGACAGGAAAACCCTGAGATAGCCCCTACAGCCACTTACATCCTCATCACAACATTAGTACAGGAGCTAAAGAATAATTTTCCTACATCTTAGTGAATGAAAAGGAATAATACCTAGCCCTACCAGAAAACTTGTGTGGAGTGAATTAGAAAGGGTGCTAGCTACTTTTCATATGTAATCTTGAATTCTCACAACTTTGCAGGTTTAGAACCTGAGGAGTTAAGAAACAGTTAAGTGGTTGAGCCACATTATGGATCCAGGTCTCTCCAGTGGTTTCTATGAATTTTTTTATTGAGATATAATCTATGTACAGTGAAATGCATAGATGTTAACTGCTGTTTGAACAGTCTGAGAAATGCATGCAGTTATGTAACCTACACTTCTGTCAACATAAGGAATGTTTCATCACCCCAGAAAGTTCCCTGGTGTACCTTCCCATTCAGTGCTCTTGCCATGTAACCACTGATCTCATTTCTGTCACCAGGGATGAGTCTGCCTGTTCTGGAACCTCACACACATTGAATCATACGCTATGGACTCTCCTGTATTGGTCTCCATCCAGCACGGCACTGTGTTGATATTCCTATATGTTAATACAGTCTTTATCATTTAGAGACCCCTCTGCCACTCAAATCAGTGTACATAAAGTATATTGCTTACAGCACTTTCTACAGAGGGTTTTGTCCTGTTGAACGTTGTGATTGCTGGACTGAGAATCAGAAATCCTGGCTTCTAGTCCAGAATCCTACTGCTAGATGGCTTTGTGACATTCATCAAGTTATTTGGCTAAACTATTTCTAAAGATGCATTAAGGTATAGGACTCTGTTCCTCTCATGAAGATATGAAAGAAATAATGCCAAGTGACCATGTAGTGTAGATAACCACAGCCTGGGAGAATTCTGTTACCCTTCCTACCTCAACAGGAAGCCAGATGAAAGGACAATAGAATGATAGGAAACAGAAAGATTCATCTTAATGCTCATCATTTCTCTGTGCCTCTCAAAAAACTTACTAACAAATGTCATAGCAGTTCTGTCAATTTTTCCTTAAATATAAAAGTCCCCAGAGAAATGGCCAAAAAAGCAAGAATTTGGATGTAGTCAGTTGCATAGTTAGTCCTAGAGGTTCTTAAGAAGTTACTGAGGCCGGGCGCGGTGGCTCAAGCCTGTAATCCTAGCTCTCTGGGAGGCCGAGGTGGGCGGATCGTTTGAGCTCAGGAGTTCGAGACCAGCCTGAGCAGCGAGACCCCATCTCTACTATAAACAGAAAGAAATTAATTGGCCAACTAATATATATATATAAAATTAGCCGGCATGGTGGCACATGCCTGTAGTCCCAGCTACTTGGGAGGCTGAGGCAGTAGGATTGCTTGAGCCCAGGAGTTTGAGGTTGCTGTGAGCTAGGCTGACACCACGGCACTCACTCTAGCCTGGGCAATAAAGTGAGACTCTGTCTCAAAAAAAAAAAAAAAAAAAAAAGAAGTTACTGAGAGAATGAATGTTTGAATGAACATGTAGGGTATATGTTTGAATGGCCCCATTATTTTATTTTTATTTGGGTTGAGGAGAGGGATGGATGGATGGATGGATTACTGAAGTGAGGTTTTTGACTTGGAGAACCTAATATACAAGTTGAGAAAAACCACAAAGAAAAAATATTCCTTCCATACTCTGTAGTAGTAATGTTCAAACCCAGGGTGGTGGGGGAACATTTTCTAAGAGGCAGGCTAGATCTCCTAACAAGCTAGAAGGAAACAAATTACCTTCATCTTGGGCAATTCCGGATCCCCTTGGCCTAGGTCGGCCTTCCCGGATGAGAAGGCCCAGGCTAAAGATAAGCCAGGTGACAGCCTGGCTTCCATCTCCAAAACACAATGTATAGAACTTTCATCTCTAGGAATGAGGCCGCCTGAATAGATACAAAATCTCTTGAGTTGCATCTTGAATGTGATTGTGTTGAGGTTTAATTAGATTATCTGTAAAGTGCTTGGAGGACAGAAAGCACTAAGTGGCAGAAGCAAAGCAGCCTACATCTTGTGTCCAGAGTGCCACTTGCCAGTGATGTCACAACAGTCCCTAATCAGTCCACTTAAAGGAGCTTTATCTCCTGTCCTCAGAGTTCGTGCCACCTCCTACTAGAATGGGTAAATCTTTGCACCCTAGATCCAGCTATTAACAGCAACCAGTAATTTCCAACAACATGGTGCTGGCTTTGAAGCCTAGAATGCTGAGATCACTAACAATCTTATCTCCCTTTCATTAAGTGGCCCCCACATTACAACTATGAGTCAGCAGCCCCTCCCGCCAATATCAGCTGGTCAGAATGGAGATCAGTGAAGTAATCAGAACCAAGAGGCTCCAGTTACAGTAATTATTCTAGCTTTTCTGTGTTGATGCTACTCTAATCACCAGGGATCAAAAAATAAAGCTAACAAAAAAATTAATTCTATATTGCAAATGTAGAACAGGTATAGAGAGACAGCGCCTCATAAATACAAATGATGCAAGACGACATGCCTAAAGTCCTCTACGCTGATTTCATTTAATGCAACTTATTAGACACCTACCTGTTAGTAGGCAGCTCCCCAGAGCTACTGGCACAGCTTCTAAGAACTGCTTTCTTCTGCTCAGCTGGCTCAGACCGGTGCCTGGTTGAACAGGGCGGGCCCCCAAACCACACAGAGCTAACTGGGCAGACAGCAGGTATATTTCTGGGGCAGACTCCACTCTAGGGCACTGTACTCCTCTGCCCCAGGCAAACGCTGGGCAGCCAGGGCAACCTGTGGGCTGCCCTCTGGGGAGAGGAGCGAGCCTGGGGTGGCCCCGGCCGCACAGCACACATGGCGTATCCCTGGGGTGGAGAGCACGCTGCCCTCCCTCCGTGCCACCCACGCATGCGCCCGAAAGGGCTTTCTCCAGGACGTTTCTTAAAACTCTGTTTAAAAGTAAATTAATATGCTTAAATGCAGTATTTTCCCTAAATAATCATGTTGTCTGTATAGTTTATAGAGCCCTTTTTTCCTAATTACATTTCTGTTTTTATGTTAGCCATATTTTAAAATATAAGTGGAAAAAAGAAGCACTTATATGAAGGCTGCACTGTAAATGTCATTAAGTTACCCTTTTTCAAAGCGAATACTTCTTAATTTTTCACCATGCTTAAGCTTTACTGACAAAGAGACAGGTGAGGAGACAGTGTTCTCGTTCACTTTCCAGGAAAGGCCTGCCACGCTGGCCGGCCTCCTCGCTGGTGTCCGGGGCACACATGGGGATAGGGCACTTCTTTTCCTTTGTTCATAGTTCTTAATAGCTGCTGACCCCAAAGGACAAATTCTGCCAATTGAGAATACGTGGTCCCCCACCCAGAAAAGGAGGATCAATAAGGAGGTCCCACTAAAGACCGCTTAGGCACCACCAGGAGGACAGGACTGCACGTTCTGAGTCATGCTAATGGGGCTCATATGTGAGGCTACCAGTGGAGGTGACGCTGGTGGCAATAGGAGGGCCTAGTGATGGTGTTAGGCCAAGGCACATGTGCGGTGGCTGCCCTGTGCCAATGGCCACACGCCCCCATACGGGTGGCTGAGGCCACGGACACGGTTCAGGGCCTGCTCACTCTGTCCTGCTCCATTGCCACTGCATGCTCCTTGCCCTGCTGATGGCTCCATTTCCCTGAGGTTGCCCCAGCATTGTTTGAGCCCTGACATTCTGTCAGCCCTTGCTGATGGACAATCCCGCTTCTTGAGCAGAGGAGACTGCCTGCTGTTTTCTTCTTGTCTTTTATCACCCCTTGTCATTAAAGGAGAGGCCTGGCTTCAGCTACAGTCTGTGCTGCTATGCAGCAGTAAAAGGGAAGAGAGAGGGGACACCATCAAATTTCTTACTGCTCTGACAGTCCCTCCCTCTTTAGGAAGGATTAAACCATAGGATAAATTTGTAAGCATGTAGGAGTTTAAGCATGCAGCCAGTAAGAGAGATAGTATATCGCAAACTTTCTAGGGGAACTTTCAGACTTCTTTGTTTTTCCCAGTCTTACTCTCAGCTGCCTCTCTTGCATCTTGACTAGGATGTTGTGTGCAAATGTAAAGCTTTTTCCTGAGGTTTTCCGTGTGTGTGTGTGTGTGTGTGTTTAGCAGCTCTTTCTGAAAAAGAAGCATTACCCCAAGAGTCAACTTTCCTACTCACTCAATGTTAGCATAAAGTCAAATCAAGAACCAAATTCATTGGCATTCTTTTATTCTCTTGGAACCTTAGCTATTCCTCCATTTTGCTTTTCCAAGAAAAGTAGAGGGGGAAAAATGAATACTGAGTGCCACTCACAGCTCCATGCCTTAAATTCCTGAAGATGTTTCACCAGGGCTTTCACCAGCACCTTGGTTTTTTAACATGCCCTGCCCATACACTTTCTATTCATAGCACTCAAGAGTCGATTTCTTCCAAGGTGTACATTAGAAATTTAACAACATCCTGCCAAAAGATCTCACACTCGTACAATGTGTCTCCACCTAAGCAGATGTTCTTTGCAAACCTTATAAGCAGACCTGTTGAGGAAACATGGTATTCAACACATAGTTTCAACTAAATATTAAAATTTTCCCGAAGCAAACTCAGTGAAAAAGGAAAAAAAAGAAATAAGACTGTGAACTTTGAAAAGTTATACAGTCTATTTAATAGCATTCCCCATAAAGATTTTGGAGAAAGAGGGTGCGGTATCAAAGGGATTTAATGTGTTAAGGAATGATCCAAATAAGATCGGGGGAAGGAAAGAAAACTGACCAGTGGAATTGAAAGATGTGTTGTCATCTTGATGGAAGAGAGCTGAGGAAAGAGAACTGTAGTTGGGGTAGAAGATTAAGGCACAGTTTGCTCTCTCCTTTTCTGGACTTTATGTTAACTACTATGGGCTCAGGAACTGGCTTGATGACTTTTCCAGAATTTGGTCTGGCGCTTTATCAGTTCACGCTAATGAACATTAAGCCAGGAAAGCCTGAAAAATTGCTACAGCAAAACATGCCCTCCTACCACGCTGCTATTTGCAACTGTGACCATTGGTGTTGAGCCTTTGAGGTGTACGCCCGGGTGATGCAGTTCAAGGGACAACTCCTGAAGGTCAAATGAATGTACAGCATTTGGCAATTCAGAGAAATATGGGGGGTGGGTCTGGGCATAGACATTTTGCTCATGCTGTTTTGCTGCTGCAAAATGCTCAGTTAAACCTGATTGAATTTGACAATAATAAATTGCACATCGAAACCGAATAGCTCACCTAAGGAACAGCAACAAAAACAGTGAAGATGCCAGAAGCCAGAGCTCAGGAAATGTCATATTCACATAGAAATGCTTTAAATTTTTCTCAGAGCTTTATTGTCTCGTTTTTTCAAGAAAAGCTCCAGACCACCCAATGCACAGAGTCCTTTTTGGAAACTCCACATAAAATCATCACTTTAATTCAGCTATTGCCCCTGGTGTCATACTGTGGCTGAAAGTCTATAAATAACGAAGGGACTGAACTGTCTAAAAAGAAGAAAAGAGCAAATTAGATAAGCTCGTTTTTCTCTCTTGTCCTTAGGAGCTGATCACACTCTAGTGGAGGGAGTTTGTGGAAGTTCAAAAGACTTTAAAAGAGAGTTAAACATAAGCAGACTTCACGCTTCCCTCGCAGTCCCCTGTCTGAGCACAGCAGTTCTTGACTTCTTTGTAAGAGTAGTTTCCACTGTCTGATTTTTCCTCGGGCCAGAGGAAGTCTTTTAAAGAAGCTATTCCTCGTCCTTGCGCGCAGCAGAGCTGTGTGCGCTCCCCACAGGCCTCCCCATGCCGCCCCACAGTGCGCCCTGTGCCCAGAACCTACAGAGTGAGCCCTTAACTACATCTTTTCTATAACTGACACAGGGGGAAGAAGCAAGAAACTCCTTCAGGAGCAGTTACATGTAAGACAAGCTGGGATGTCCTTAATCTCTCCTTAAGAGCTGACTGGAGCACAAGCATGTTGCCTGGTCCAGATGCAGCTCAGTAGCAGCTGGCATAGACAGGCGCTGTTTTGTTCTGACGGGACATTATCCTTTTCCTTCCCAAGGTCTCTTGGTCTAATTCAATTTCAGGGAGACAGAGCCTTGGCACAAGGTTAAAGGAAGCTGCTAGACTGCAGTCTAGGAGCTGAGCTCAAAACTAAATTGGGAAGTTTAACTGGGTGCGCACACGTCTCTGGTTTCAATGAAATACTTTCACAGTGTGCGGTAGCAATGCTTATTTCTAAGTTTTTGAAAAGCATTTTTCTTTTTCCTTAATTGTAGTTCCCTGGTTGTTTTTATATTACAAGCTACTTGTAGAAAAATACAGGAAATATAATTACAATACAAATCTCCCTTTCCCAAGCCTACCAAGATTATTTGAAGCCAAACTGGGTTTTAGGGTTTTGCTAACTATAAATTCACAGCCATGAATTGCATCCTTTGCCACGTTGGTTGATTTTAGCCAGTGCTATGTGATTAAACAATAACCATGTTTCTCCAAGCTGCTATAGGATTGAGGAAGGAAAAAGACAGGCTTCTTGACTGCACATTGCACAGCTTCCTCTGAGGTAAAAAGAATGAATATCTTTTTGTGATGCTTATAGCAAAATAGAAGCGTCGTAGAAGTATATACAAATTTATTTAGGGAAAGGTGATAGAAATAAATGACTTTGTCTTCTCGCTTATATTCAGGTCTCCATGTAGTGCTATGTTAAATTGTTAATTACTAATTTTTGTATTCTACTTTTCCTGAAGAATCTGTATATGGACTTTAGGGCCAGCAGAAATCACTTGTTTTACATTAACACTCTGGGGAGGAAATCGGTACTTTAGTGTATTGTGAAATGCAAAGCCTTTGAAAAAGTAATGATGGATGATTGAGAATGAGTGGCTGAATGCACTCTGCTAGAGTACAGTTTCAAGCCAGCAGTGCAGACTACAGCCGTTCAGGAGAATGCAGACCGCTCCTGGGATAGAAGGCTTAGCAGAGAAGGTGAGCACCAAGCTCAACACAGGCAGGTCCTGCCCGGCCCTCCTGGCCTTTCCATACTGAAGTTAGAACAAACTCCAGCCTGTGAGTTTCAGGGGAGTCTGAAGAGAATAAGAGGGAAAGACTTTCTGTTGCAGCTTTATTATCTGTACTTTCACATGATGTAACTGGTTTTAGATTGTTCTTTATATTGTGCATAGCCGACATTGAGTATTTTTATTATCAAGTATTTATCACCTTGAAAGACTGGCTGTTTTCATACTGCCTTCACATTCTCTTGTTTATTTTGAGGATTCACATATTATACACTATTTGATGAACACGTTTGTGTATGGACAAAGCTAAATGTTTATCTCACTTTTAAAAATGACATTATCTCAGTCTTTTTTTCTTTTTCTTCCTTTCTTCCCTCATTTCTTTGCTTCCTCCCTTTCTCCTTTCCTTCTTTCTTCCCCTCCTTCCTTCTTTTTTGCAACTCATCATGAAATCCTCATCTCAATCTTCATCTAAATCAGTCTTAAGAGTAATAAAAATAATTGGTGAGTGAGGGCTGAGGTGCAGGACTAATTCCTTCCCCACTGGTGGTGTTTGGCCCTTTCCTTCCAAGGGCTTGCAAGTGGACCCTCCCTGTAGGGAACAACGGGGTGAGCGAAGCCACAGTCACTGGCCTCCTTTTGTATATTTTGGTAAGGCCCTGTTAGATGGGATGAGAAACTCAAGTATCAAGCAAATGGCGGCCCCAGCATCTGGCATAGGAGCTGGAGGTTCCTTAGAAAATTAACTTGATCCTCCGTGGGAGCTGTCGGACGGCAGAGGGAAGGAGCCCCAGAAGGCCGGTAGATGAGGCGGCTGCAGGGCGCCGGGGGAGCAGCGCTGGCTGCAAGCGCTGCTGCAGCTCTTGTGGGCCGTGGAATGAGGTGGTGGGTGGAGAGCACCCTTTCCAAGGCAGAGAGTAGAGCAGACTGTTCATGGTGCCCCTGGACAGCGAGGGTAAGCACTGCTTCTTCAAGCTCTGGTTTCGTTTTACGAGCCTGTAGGTGTGCGGATGCGGCGTAACGGAGTCTACCGCGGGTCGGAAGAGCTCGGGGCTCCGGCCGGGAAGAGCCGCGCCCCGTGCCGGGCGCACGGTGCCGCGTGGCCGCTGCGGGCTGCGGGGAGCCGGCTGCGGCGGCGGGGCGGCCCAGGGCGGGGGCTGGTCATTTACTCGCTCCTCTTCTCGCCGAGAAGTGCAGTAATTCGAAACAGTTCTCACAGCAGCGTCCCTGACAACGTAATGCAAAAAAAGGCATCGGGAGTCTTCGGGACGCGGCGGGGAGCAGGGAGGACGAAGGCGGCGGCTGGCGAGCTGCGGGCGGCGCTGTCGCGGCCCGGGCCCTCGCCGCGACCTGCCCAGAGCGCAGGGCCAAGGCGCGCACCGCGGGTCTCGGGCGCCGCACCGCGCCGCCTCACCCCTGCCTCTCTCCTCCCTCCCCCAGGACTTTCTGCAGGGAGATTGCACCAAAGCGAAACAGAAGCTGAACTGGAAGCCCCGGGTCGCTTTTGATGTAAGTGTGGCCTCCCGCAGCGGGCGGGACCAGGCGGGACCGCGGGGCGCCCGGGCGGCTGGGCCGAGCCGCGTGCCCGAGGCCTCGCGGGGTTGGGGAGGGGAGGGGTCGCGGGCGGGGTGCGGGGCCTCTCGGGGTGGGGTGTCAGCGGGAGAGGGCGGCAGGAGCTCCTCCCTCACGCCCACCGGTGTCCGGTGCAGGAGCTGGTGAGCGAGATGGTGCGCGCCGACGTGGAGCTCATGAGGACCAACCCCAACGCCTGAGCGCGGGAGCCCGCCCGCCCGCGCGGGGTTGCGGTGCGGCTGCCGCGAGGTCGGGACGGACGCGCGTCCCGGGGTTCCCTGCGACCCCGCCGCCACTGCCTTGTCCCGGCGGCGGCCCGAGCGGGGACCTCCGGAATTTGTAGCAGCCGGGATGTGACACTCCGGGACCGCTCTGCTGTTGTCCAAGCCTCCTCTGAATGGTTTTGGGAAATCGAGATGTTTTAATCACATATTCACTTTACTTGAAATTATGTCATTAGACAACAAATTGTGGGGCCTTCAAATTGTTTTTCTCTTTTCTTATTAAAAATGGCCTTTCTGTGAACTAGCATTAACAGGCTCAGTGTTGATGTTTTCTCCAAGTTATAAAATCGTGATAAGGACCCTAATTCCAAAATCCATGCCTTGGAGTGAGGTAGCTTCCTTCGGGCCTTTTGAGAAAGTCCTGCTAGAAAGACCGCCTGCAAGGCCTAAGGCCTGGCTCCGGGATCCTCCCGGAGTGTCTGCTGGGACATTTCTTTCCTCTCCTGGTGACAGTAAGTCACTCTGGAAATTCAGTTCCTGCAGAAGTGAGGCATTCACACCCCCTCTGGTCTCTGGGGACTATAATCAGAACCCAAGGGCTCTCGCTATCTCTAAAAAAGGCTTGAGAAATGGGGGCTAGAAAAAGTAAGTAAATATTGCTAGAACATTCCATGCCAAAGCCCCTGGGTTACCCAGAGGTCTCAGAGCCCATGCCTTTCCTTGTGGTCTAGAATCTTCACACAGTGCTTATTTCTTACTTCTTCTCATCAGTACTAGATCACTTTTTAAATCTAATTTTGATTTATTCATTTAACCAATTTATATTAAGTGCCTAATATATCCCAGACATTGTGCTGCACACTTGAACTACGTCAGCGTTAATGAGAAGTTAAAGGGTTTAAAGCACAACCTCAGATCACTAGATTCGGTTTCATTAAGTGCATCATTTAGGTGGCCTGAGATGACCACAGGTATGTGCCCCTGAGGGGAGCACATGTGTGTACCAGTGTACCGATAGGTTGGTAGACACACACGTACTGAACACCCACAGGCAGCAAGCAAATGGGATTTGTGTACAGGTGTACACCTCTGCATGAAATACAATATTTTGCCCTAGAACAAATTAGGTCAGGACTCTTCTCCCCCTCACTCCCCTTCCAAGCAAAATAAAATAAAACTTTATAGCAAATGGGACTCCAGCCTTTGCACATGCGTGAGTGCGTGTAAACTATTTCTGAACGTCTTCACAGGCAGGTTTATGATCTGGGGGAGGACCAACACTCCAACGGCTGGCGCAGGAGAGAGGGTTCTTTGTGTGGCTGCCCCAGTCGCTGAAAAGCATGCTGGCCCAGGGCGGCCTCAGCCAGCCCACTCGCTCCTCAGAAGCTGCCCTAGGACAGGCCTTCTCCCCTGCTCCCAAGCGGGATGCTGCTAATTGGAAACACATGCTCCCATGGAGTCTGGGCCTCCAGGACTGGGTGGGCTGGTGGGCATAGGCACACTCACACATACACAGTCACACAGGCACACTGTCACACTGTCACACATGGACTCAAACGCAAACATCCACTCACAAATACACATACACTCACAAACATGCCATCTCACACAGTCACACACATTCTCATAAATACTTGCAAATACAACTCACAAACCCACTATCACAAACACACTGTCAAACACATACTCCCACAAATAATCACATTCTCCTTAGCTTTGACGGACAGGCACCCCATCTCCTCTGACCTCCTGAACCCCCCACCCTGCACCCAGGACAGGCCATTGGTGAGACCTTCAGGTTTGCAGTGGCCCCATTTAATTCAAAGTTTTTTGGCTCTTTAGCCCAAAGCCATAATAAGCCCCTGAGTGAAGATCAGGAGAGATTCTAGGCAGGGAGCTAATGTGACTCCGGTGGAGCCATAATGTTGAATTATACTTGTCAAGATGGACTGGAGCATCAACTTTTGAAGGAAACAAAAAGTATTTTTGGTAGCACCATTCTCAGTATTTCTGCATCCTAGGTAGGGATGGGGGAGGTGTGTTCATTTGGCTTCCTGGCCTGGAGGGGGTGCTTAAAAGGAGAAAAAGAAGACAGATTTGCTTCAGTGTTTTCCTTTCTTTCTGTGCTGAGAAAATTTCATTTAGACAGACTTCAAGACCATTCTTACTAAATGGTTTCTTCTATCTTAAATCTCAACTCAGTTTTAGTGAATTTTCTTCTGCTCTGCAAATTTTGGCTATTCAAGTGCTATAAAACATTTTCCACCTTTGATTTTTTTTGGTAAAAACTAAGAAAGGTAAACTTGCAGTATATTCTGATATAATGCAAAGCAGTCACACCCCCGGTTTGTGCACACGGGCCTGCCAGACTCTGTCTTGGGCTCTGTCTGCTGCCCTTTGTCTTTAAGGAATTACAAGCTAGGCCAGCACAATAAACCTGTCACACCTCTGCAGCTGTTTAGGGGCTCAGGAGCAGGCCCAGGTTGCACGACCTTAAGGGAAGTGCTAGAGGGTTTTGGTAGATACCTCCAGCAAGATGGCTCCTGGGGAAGCCCCATTTCTGGTGTGGATTGTGCTAGGATAGGGCCTGTCCAGCACTTGTAAACTGGTACAGAAATTCCTTTAGGTCCTTTTTCATCCCTTTCATCAACACCAACCACCACAAACCCTGTGGAACCCCTGGCAGCCAGTTGGTGAGCAGCTGGCAAATGCGACCTTTCCTGTATTTTTATTAAAGCTTCAAGCAGGAGACAATACTTTTAAATTTCACTTTAAAATAATAACCTTAAAATGTATTGTTTACAAATAACTTTCTAAGCTCCCAAAAGAAGTCTCAAAGATACCCAGACACCTTATATTTGTATTTGGGAATTCCAACAGGGTAGTCTCAATTTTAAGGTGTATTCCAAAGAGTCCAAATTCACTGGTCATGTATTTTCCACGACTGCGCTGCTACCTTGATTGGCCAGCCCTCGGCATGGGGAGGGGGCTGGGGGCAGCACCATCCAGGTTTTACAAAACAATTGTGTCTGTGTGCGCTTGGCTGTGCCTTAGACACAGAGCCGCACATCCCTGATGCCACCCGCACCTCTTCACCAACTGTGGGCTTCCGTCACTGGGGGCGCCGAGAATGCTCTCGCAAGCAGCAGTACCAGCCGGGACGCGAAGCGGTTCTGGGAGACGGCCACGCCCCGCAGTCGGGCTTCCCACAGTCCACAGTGTCCTTTGAGAACACACGGCCCAGCCTGTTTTCTTCCAGGAGTCGAGGAGACGCCGCGGCCTCTGCCCAGGGCTGGAGGCCCGTTCTCATCCCCTGCTCCTTGAGCGCATCGTCAGGGGCTGTGCCGTCGGGTCCTCACCCGCAACTGGACTCCGAGCCCTTCCTCTGCCCCGCCTGCGAGTGGGTCCCGGGATCCCCGCGGCTCCAGCCGCCGCCGCCCCGCCCGAGCCGCGGGCTGCGGGAAGCGCCAGAGTGCGCTCCTGGCCGAGGCCTCCCCAGGCCTGGTCACCCTGGGCAGCCCGCCCTCGGAGCCTCCTCGGCCTCCGCGTCCCTGCTGGCAGCGGACGACCGCGGCCTGACCCCAGGCCCCACCACCAACTCCTCCGTTCCAGCCCTTCCTCCAGGGCCAGGGGTCACGCGGCGGGCGCCCCTGACTCAGCTGCCCCTTTGATTCCTGAATTAGGGCCACGGCGCCCGCTTGGGCAGGCGGCCGGCTGGGGTGGCCACTGGCGCCCGGCCTTGCTGCCGAGGTGGGGAGCCCCGCCGGGGGAGGGAAGGCCTGACCTGGCCCTCGCTCCTCGCTGGCTAGCCGGGCGGCCTCGCCCGAGGCTCTAAGTCTCCCGCTTTCCGAATTCGGCCGTGAGGGAGGCGGCCGGGCCGTCGGGCCCGCGGACTGCAGCCGTCGCCACTGCCGCGCGTGCGCATGCGCCGGCCGCGAGTGCCTCGGCGCAGCGGCGGGCAGGCTCCGGCTGGGCCGCGCACGTGTGCAGCGCCGGCCGCCCGGCTCTCCGAGCCCGAGCTCGGGCCGAGAGCTGAGGTGGCGACGAAGCACTGTCGTCCATGAAAACAAAGCCTTCCCCGTGTGCAGCCGCGGCCTCGCCAACGCGCCGTGTGCTCAGCGCGCACGCAGAGACCGGCGCGGAGCGGGCGGCGGTGAACTGGGAGAGGCGGTCGGAGTCGGGGTGAGGCCCGGGCCGGGCAGGCCAGGGAGGAAGCTGCACGGCCCGAGGCCCAGGTGGGAGTGGCGGGCCCGGGCGAGGGAAGGTATATTTGGAAGGGGTCAGGACCTCAGCTGGAGTCTGGCTTTTTATGGCGAGAAACCTACCGGGAAGGGCCTTTTGGCGAAGCTTTCCTGTTGTGCCACTTTTCCCGGCAGCGCCGGGACGGGAGCGCGGAGCTGCACCGGGGAGGGAGGCCTCCTCCCGGCTCTCCGAGGACCGGGCTGCGAGGTCGGGACCTGCAGGTAGGGCCGCCGAGGAGCCAGCGGGCAAATGCAGCGGACTGTCACATTATTCCTCTGGCACCAAACACACTCTAAATCACTGTCCTACACCTCCCTACATAATCCGTCCAACCGAGCAGGAGTTGGGGAGGGCGCGGGAAGGCCCGGAGGGACCAGGGACTGGTGACCCAGGACGTCACCCCTTGAGTTCTCGCTGGGAATTTCGAGCACCTAGACCGCTCTGGCTGTGGGAACCACGGCAGAACCTCTCCCCTAAGTTCTCCCTGGGACGCTTCGGGCAGAGGCCCGCACTCCTCCTCGCCGTGGCCCGCACAGCCGCTGTGAGGCCTGGCCTTGTCCGCGTGGGTTTTTGCGGGCGGTAATAAAAATCAGCTTTGGAATCACAAGGAACCCTCCTCCTCGGGCTCCTTGGCCGCTGCTGTACTGGGTGCCCGGGCTCCAGAAAGATCCCCCCCAGCCCCCGCGAGTAAATCTCCCGGCTGCGGGCCCAGCCGGGCCTAGGGGACTGCTGCGACCCCCTCGTGCTCGGGGCTCTGGGGACAACCTCGGAGGGCCTCCTGCACACGTCCAGGATGCCGATTTGCTAAGTCAGAGGACACAGTTTGTGGTATCTGTCTGCCGGCAGCTTTTAAACAATTCGATGGCCGCTGAATCATGTGCTCCCCATCCCTGTCCAGTTTGTACCTCTGTAGCCATAAATGAACCCTGGCACAGCCTCTGGGACCAATGACCTGCTTTTATTCTGAAGGACATACAAAGGCCTTAAGAATAATGGCGCTAAATGTGTTGGTTTTCCTGCTTTTCCCCTGGGTTAGCTAATGGGAGGGGGATGTCCGTCTTTTCTCTCTCCCTCTCTCCCACTCCACCTCTGGATCTAAGTCATCCTCAAAGCCACCCAGCAAACTCCTTCATTCCCAAGCTTGAGTTCCATGTCCCTGCCCAAGTCCCTCACTGGAGTCACTTCTGAGTCTCTTGGCCCTCCCTGGGGTCCCACCACTTAGGTCAACATTGCCAGGCCCTTGCCACCCACGCCTTAGCTCACTCGCTGGGCTTACAAATTGCTCTTCCATGTGAACCCAAGTAGCACCAAGCTGTGTTGACTTAGGGGACAAATGAACAGCCTACCTAGTCCCCTTCCTAGGAGTAACCTTCAGGAGTAGCTGCATGGAGAGGGTGGGCAATCTAGTCCAAATGACACACATGGGGACCAGCAGGCTTGGAGGGGCCCAAGAGCACGCCAGAGAAAGAAGATGCTTTTTGGGAGAAAAGAAGGAGGCATCATCTGGAAAGGCGAAAGGCTAGGGAAGGCCCAGGAAGTCTGCCCAGTCACCTCCCAACCTAGACCAGAATACTGAGCTGATGCAGCGCCTGACCTGACCTGTTCTCTCTGGCTGTGTCCCCACTGGGAGCACCCTTCTCCAAGACAGGAAAACAGGCCCAGGTCCATATGCAAGGAAATTCCAGACCCTAGTGCATCACCCATAATATGCTCGATGCACTGCAAATTTAAAATCAGTGAGGGAAAAAAATCAAGTAAACAACCAGTAATAGCAATAAAAACAGAGGGCTTCTTTGGAGCCAGAGTAAGATAGGAAAGGAGCACAATAAAGGTCTTGAGTTGAGCCTTATGCTATCTGTTCCTTATTTTGGTTCCCAATAAGGTGGACATGGTACATTTTGCTCAATTTTCCACTCCTAATCACGTTGAAAACGTTCGTTCGTGGAGAAGCAGCTTTCACTCTCCCAAATGAGTTTTGGAGCTGAGATTCATTTACTTAAGTATTGTTCCCCTCCCAGTGGGACTCGGACTCAGACCTGGAACCTGCCAGTGCTGCTCCCATGTGGCCCCAGGTCTGTCCCAGGCCTGGGCACAAGCTCACTTAGGTCAGGCCGGCATCCTGCCCATCCCCCAGATGGCCCAGTGGAGGGTAGGCCTGCAGACCACCAGGGTGGCAAGCTGGGAGTAGGGGCATCTTGGAGAAATTTCAGGACCCCAGGGCCTTTTTGTGGAAGGGGGAAGGGTGAAGGAGAGAAAGTGACAAAGAGACAGAGGGATAGAGACATAAAGACACAGTGAAATTCATGGTTATGTTGGATTCACACTCAAAAAGAAGGAGAGGGAATAAAGGAGTTGGGGAATCAGGGCCACAGAAGTCCCAGCTCTGAAGATAGAGCCCAACAGCAAAGGAAGACATTCTGTCAAGGTGGGAGTAAAAGCACCATTAATAAAAGCTCCTTGCAGGGAATCTTTTGGCCATGTTATAAATCGACATAGAGGATTTTAGAAAAGTGAAGTTTCTGAAGCTGGCATTTAGGGCCCCATAGCAAACCTCAGTGTGTTTCTCTTCCTGCTGAAGTGACCTTTGTCTGAATAAATCAGACTTCCCTTGCTGGGAGCTCTCCTGAGCTTGTGCCCCCCTACCTTAGTGGGGTGATGCCTCTGACATAGTCTCCTGGTTCCTTTTCTCCCCACACTCCAGTCCCTCTGCTTCGCTGAAGAATGGCTGCGCACACAGAATCATATTCTGTTCTGCCTGGCCAGCTTCATTACTTGGCCACCATCAATCTTGCCCCTAACACGACATTTGTTTATATCGGGTGGGAAGGGCTAATGGCTTCATGAACCAGCCGTCAAATGACAAGGCCTTGCAACACCAGGCAGGACCCAGTGGCAGGGCACTCAGCTGGGCTCAGAAGCAAATGGGCCTCTCCCAGAGCGCCAAGATGTGGGGTGAAAATAGGAACTGTCACTCCAAATGGCCTTGCTTCAGGTGCCACTACCAGCTTCTGACAGTGCTGGAGTAGGTGCCTGAGGCCTGATGGAGGATGGACGCCTCCTGTCCCTCCTGGGCAGTCCAGCCAGGCAGCATGAACCAGCAGAGGGTTCAGGGACTCTCAGATTTTACTGCATTAAGAACAAAACGAACAGCACTCCACCTTAAAAACTGAAACCCCCACCCCAAGTGAACTGGGTGGGAGAGAAAAGGTCTTATGTCCCTTCCTCACCTACCAAAGTTAGGGGGAGCCCAAAAGGGCTATAAGGCACTCTTGTTTCCTGACCCTTGTTTCTGACCCCACAGGAAACAGCCAAGAACTTACAAGCCACCATACAATCCAGCCTTATTCCTCTGTAAACACTGATTATTAATGACACAAACTGCATGGAATAATAAATCGTAAAATGCATGCTTGTTTGCATGCAGTCTGGTCTAAAAGGCCTGCTAACTACATAACTCTGAAAAACAGCATGCGTTACTAGCACACATGCAATATGCTAAATGCAAGATTTTATATGGCATGTAACATGCTGGCACTTACATGCTCATGGTATAAATTGCTAAGCAAATAAATGCTCCTACTTCTACATAAAGGACAAAATACTTATTATCCTAAAGCTTTCTACAGAGGCTATTTTCAGTTAGCTGATTCCCCACCCTGGGCTGGACTGCTGTCACAAGCTCATTGCAGAATGTACTGGCTAGTAGTTAAAATATCAAGGAGTTTTTCTCAGAATATTTCACAGAAAAATTATCTTTATTTCTAAAAAAAACGAGTACAAATCAAACATGCAAACCTCTAAGGAATAAGTACTTCCAGGTTAAATAAAGTAGGCAAGAAGCTGGTTTTCTTAAATCGGATGAGAATCCAAAAGCTAAAGTATAGAAGACATCACATGGATGCAGTTTTACAACTCGGAATAGTGATTCTCTTTTTCCACTCAAATACAGCTTCTGAAGTATCATGCAGGCAACTCGTGTAGAAATAACTACTTTCTCTAGATGTGTTTAACACAAGCACCTTCTTGGACACATATATTTTCCATGCCTAATTGTCAAACATCCTCATCAAGGAGGGGAGAGTAGTTGCTAAGCAGCGCTCCTCCCGCAAGCTCTTGGGCTCCTCGCGCCCCGCAAGCGGGAGCGCCGCGTTCCCACCGCCGGCTTCTCCAGCCGCGGGACTTGGGGCCCAGCAAAGAAAGGCAAGGCCCGCATGCAGCCACTCCGCATCCAGCCGGGAGGGAGCGGGTTCTTCCCCTCGCCAAGCTCACCCCACAGCCTTCTGGGGGAGGCCGCGTGCGCTCCGCAGCCCAGCCCTCGGAGCGGCGCAGCCTAGCAGAGAGCCGGCCGCGCGCTCAGGCCTGGGCTAGGCCTAGGCCACGCGACGTCCTCACGGGGGCAAAGCCAAGGCCCGAGGAGGCGCGGAAGGCCGCGGGCACGTGGACCCCAAACACACCAAGCCGACGCACGCTCGAAGGCCTCTCCCATCCGTTAGGCGAGCGGCTCCCCGCACGGCCACCGCCCAGCGGCTGGCGGCCCCTGCAAACCGACCTCACTCGCCGCGCGGGGACACAGCCCTGCCGAGAAGGCCGCTGCCGGCGCTGGCCTGGGCGAGTCCGGCCGGGCCGGCTGAGGCGGCCGGGCGGGCCGGGCGGGCCGGGGCCCCGCAGACGCGCGGCTCTGAGCCCGCGCCTTGAGGCTGCGGGGCGAGCTGTCACCCGTGAGCAATGAAGTGCCTCTGACCTTTCCACCCCGGCTGGGCTCCGAAACACACGTGTGTCTTCAAAACAAGGACGGCGAGCGAGGAGGAAACGGGAGCGAGCGCGGTGGGGCCGGGCCGCCCTGGCGGAGCCGCGGGGTGAGGAGGGCAGAGGCGGGCTCCTCTCGCTCCGCCCGGCGTCGCGGCAGAGCCCCAAGGCGCTTCTCCGGGCGCGGCGCCCTGGTCCCCCGCGCGCACTCGCCCTGCCCTTCGCCACCTTCCGCAGCGCGGGCTCCGCGCCCGCCCCACCCTGCGCGGAACCGTCTGTCCCGGCGGCCGTCCGCGCGACTCTTCTCCCCAGCCACCCACTTCGGGAGGAGGCGGCGGAGACCCGAGCTGGAATCTGGGGAGGGAGGCGGCGGGGCGGCGGCAGGCGAGGGGAGGAAACACAGGCCGGCCCGGCCGCGGCGGCAGCCACAGCTCAGGAGCGGGAGAGCGTCCCGCGTGGCGGCGGCCCGACTCCGAAAGGCCTGGGTCCCGGAGGAACGCCCCGGCTGGGAAGCCGGGCCCACGGGGTTCCGCTCGCCACCCGCTACCCCACGAAGTCGGACCAGACAAGTAGAGAACCGTCTCTGGCTGCCCGGCCTCGGCGGGTCGTCCCGTCCGCCGGCACGGCTGCAGCCCTTCTGCGCCCAGACAGCCCGGCTCCGGCCACCCGACCCTGTGCGCAACTCGCAGCTCCACGCTCGGTTCTCAAGAGTGGATCAGTGCACTAATCCACGGCTGTGTGGACGGATTCTTTACCTTCACCCCCACCCGCCATCCCCAAAGAGGTAACCCAGGAAGCTGGAGGCAGCCCCAGGACCTGGGGCTGCGGCAGCCAGCGAGGTTTAAAGCGGTGGCGAGGCCCGACTCAAGGGGACTCTTCCCTGGCTATTAGGTTACCGCTCTGGGGGAGGGGACCGAGCGAATCAGAGGCCACGTAAAGCAGTTTTTCACTGGAATTAGAGTGTATTTATTTGCAGCGATCCTTTAACAATGATCAGATTTTGACACAAGCAACAGCAATTATCGCTGAAGTGCTGCCTCTAGATAGGGCGGCAGATAGCAGGAAACTGTATTATCTCGAAAACAAACTGAAAGGCCCTGAATGTCTGTAATCAAATCGCCATCTCCCCAAAGTCTGATTGACAGGGCAGATCACTCTAAGATAATGAATTTATTACATTTCCTGGGTTATTTACAAAGGAGAGAGGGCCAATCTGGACTGCCCCCTAGGTTTAACTGTAAATTAACAAGAAAAATTGGTTTAAAAAGAAAGCACCCTAGACTAAAATGTTCTGCTCTTCTCTCCTTCCTTCCTTATTATTGCTTTAAATCTTTTCCAAAAATAATTGTTCTACACAGATATCTTCTAAAATAGTTTCCCAAAGGTTAAATATCCCTTTCCAACCCTCAATATATTTTCTAAAATATCAATCCTTCTATGTAATACATGAAGGACTGTAAATGTGGATGAGTTATATATATATATACATTTAAAAACTGGTTTATTTTTCCTCTTACAAGAGACTGAAATTAATAGGAAAAATTCATTCAGCGTCTGGCTCACAGGGACGTGTAATATGCACGGCAATTCCATATGGGATACACAAGCAGACACTGACCGGTGCCTATCTGGAGGAACATTCGCATCGCTTGGTGCATAGATATCACTGTGGAAAGACTCATGGGCTTAAAATTTCCAAATCATATTCTGTCATGACTGAGAAATCTTATTTCTTTATATGCCAACTCAGATAGGTTTAGGAAAATACCTTTTTACTAGCCACAAAGCAAGCTGTACATTTTGCAGAAGTACATTTTGCAGAAGATGCTAGAGGAAAATAAATCTAAACAAAAAGACTCTTTGTGCAATTTGACACGGACTAGTCAGAGGGTTTCTCTATTTTTCAGAGATTTAGGTGCAGAATAGGTAACTTCTAGCGTTTTTATCTCTGAAATCTTTTTCAATAATAATTAAGGCTACATTAAAGTATCCAGACATGTAGGTCTCATTCAAACTGAATGGTGATTTATTAATCAACAAACAACGAATATGTTCAACAAAAAGAAAGAAAAGACGATAGAATAAGATTAATACAGTTTCCCTTTTTATAATGAGAAAAAAAACACAATTTAAAGTTTCAGGCAATTTAACGTCAGGTTTTGGAAACACTTTCTGGCGTTTGGTCCACAACATCCAACTACAAATTAAAAATAAATTACTATGTTGCAATTTACATTTTAAAACAAGTCCATGAATAAAAAGAATGCGATTGTCATATAAGGGGACTTCCCCCTTCTTTCAACATAGGATAAAATAATATCTTACAGGTGAGAGGCAAGGAAGATTGCAGGGAAGTGAGAAGAGAGGAGAAAAGTGGGTCTCTGAAAAGCAAGAAGAAACTTACGTGTTATCTGGAGTAACACTGTCCTTTAATAAACCATGGTTTTGGTGTCTCTGTACAAAATAGTTTACGGTTTTGTTTATTTAGGTAAGGCAAAGTGGAGGTTGCTCTGAGTTAATCTTTTAAGAAAATAGAGTTTTCTTTGTGCTGGTGAGCTGAATTTCTGGAGGATTCCGTTCGTTGGTGTGGTGCATGTTCTTAAGTTTTTTAAGTTGAATCTTTTTAGTTTCGATTTTGTATTGATGGGGTCCTTTGGCTGTTTTTTGCTTCGGGCTTCTATTCAGTTCGGCTTTGAGGGTGTGTGTGCGGGGGGAGGGGCGGTGTCAAAACTTGCTACAGTCGTAGACGAAGGCTCCGGACGTGCGGTACAGAGACTGGCTGGAAGGGAAGGCCATCTGACAGCTACTATTCCCGTTCACCGGGGAGTTGTTCAAGCCGATCCTCTGGGACTCGAACATCTCCCGCACCGAGTGGAAGTTCTGCTGCTGGCTCGGGTAGCCGGCGGCCGCTGCCGCCGCGCTGGCCAAGTGGCCCAGGTCTCCGCCCGCCTGGTTCAGGTACCACGAGGTGAGACGGCCTTGGTGGGCCGCAGGGTGGTGGCCGGCCTCCTGGCCGCTGCCGTGACTCAGGGAGGACGAGCTGCTGCTAGTGACCGGAGGCAGAGAGTAGTCGGGCAGGGGGTCGTCCGCCGCCGAGCTGCCCGCGCCCCCGGGCGCGCCCTGCAAGTGGCCGCCGCGCTCGCCGGCCGCGTACAGGCTCATGGCCTGCAGGTTGCAGTGGTAGGTCCCGGCGCTGCCCGCGCCCCCCGCGCCGCCGCCGCCGCCGCCGCCGCCGCCGCCCCCGCCTGAGCTGCCGGCGCCGGAGCTCTGGCTGCAGGGGGAGCTGTAGAGGGAGCTCTGGCCCGGCGAGTAGGCGCCGAGTGGCAACGGGGGCGCGATGCCCGCGCGCGAGGACGCGGCTGCAGACGCCAGGAGGCCGGAGCTGAGCTCCGCGGCCGCGCCCTGCGGCGACCCCCGCAGCGACGTCATTATGTTGTCCACGCTGAAGCCCTGGCTGTGGTGCGGCGGCGCGGGCGGCGCGGGCGGCGCGGGCGGCGCGGGCTCCGCAGCGTCCAGGCCCAGCGGCCGCGCCGACGGCAGGCTGCCCGGGGGGCTGCTCGCGCTCGACAGGCTGCTGCTGCTGCTGTCCGGGCTTTCGATTTTGGGCACCGCGGCTGCGCTGCCGCTGCCCAGGGCGGCGGCCGGGGACAGGGGCTGGGGCGGCGAGGGGCACGCACCGTTCTCCGTCTTGATGTCCTGGAGGCGCACGGGCGGCGGCTGCGGTCCCGGCCCCGCAGCGGCGGCCTGCTCCGGCGGCGCGGGCGGCGGCTGGCGGCCGGGCGGCGGCGGCTCCTTGAGGTGCAGCCGGTCCTTCTCCTCCTTGTCCTTCGCCGCGTCCTTCTTCTTGAAGCGCCTCCGCCGCCGCAGGAAGCTGCCGTTCTCGAACATGTTGTAGGAGTCCGGGTCCAGCGTCCAGTAGCTGCCCTTGCCCGGCTTCTTGTCGTCGCGGGGCACCTTGACGAAGCACTCGTTGAGCGACAGGTTGTGGCGGATGCTGTTCTGCCAGCCCTGCTTGTTGTCCCGGTAGAAGGGGAAGCGGTCCATGATGAACTGGTAGATGCCGTTGAGCGTGATCTTCTTGTCCGGGGCGTTCTGGATGGCCATGGTGATGAGCGCGATGTAGCTGTAGGGCGGCTTCACCATGTCCTTGGGCTGCGGCTGCGGCGTGTAGGGCCCGTAGGCGCGGGCCATGCCGCCCGGGTACTGCTCGGCGTGCGCGGGGTGGGAGTACACGCTCATGGGGGCCGGCATGGCGGTGTAGCCGCCCCCGGCCGCCGCCGCGGCCGCGCGGTAGTAGCTCTGCTCGCCGCCGAGGTACGGCACCACTCCCAGGGAGTTGGGGCTGGACACGGAGTAGCGCGCCTGCATGGCCCCGCTCGCCGCCGCCGCCCCGCGCGCCCGCCGCCCCCCACCCTCGCTCCGGCCCGGCCGCGCCGGCCGCCGAGTCTGAGTCCGGGCCCCGCCGCGCTGTGCCGGCCCGCCGCGCCGCGCCGCGCTGCGCCCCGCTCGGCCGCCGCCTCCCCGCCGCCGGCCGCGCGCGGCCTCTCCCAGCGCTGGCTCCGGCGCCTCCGGCTACCTCGGGGCCCGCGCCGGCGCGAGGAGGGTCGCTGCAAGGGGAGAGGGCCGGAGCGGGCGCGGCAGACCGCCTTGGAGGAACTCGCGGAACCACTTCCAGGCGCAGCCGGGGAAAAGCAGCCAAAAAAAAATACAGAACAAGAAGGCGCCCTTCTCGCCACACTGCCTGCGCCTTCCCGGAGACTGTCCCGAGCGGACGGCGAAGGCGGCCAAATAACCAGGGCGGGGTGGGGGCAGCGCGCCGGCCGCCTTCCCGGGCCCCGCGTCACCTTTTCTCAGTCTCTCGCGCGCCAGCCGCTTAAGGAAGCATCGGGAAAACTTCTGAACTTCTAAGCATCCGTCACCCAGGCGAGGACTTTTTTACGCAGTTACATTTTTTCCGGGCAGCGGAGCCCCGCCCCGCCACGGCGGCGGCAGCCAATAGCAGGCGAGAGCCGCCTCCGAAAGAGCCGGAGGCCAAGCCGGGCGGCCCGCGCCCCAGGCCGGAGGAACGCCGCGCTGACCACACGCGCGCCGGCCGCCCGCGCCCGCGCCCGCGCCGACACAAGCCCCGCACCCTCCCTGCCTGCTGCCGGCGCCCAGCGCCGCCTCCCTCTTCCAGCCCTGAGCAGACTTCCCGGGCGCTCCTGGGCCCCACGCAGACCCCTTCCTCCGTCCACCGCCCCCAGATGTCCACCGAGTCCTCCAGTCCGGCCTCGCGCTGGCTCTCCCGTTCTTCCGCCCATCCGGCCGGCTCCAGCGCTAGGGTTTCTCGGGCCTCTCCGCCCGTCCACCTATCCCCTCACCTTTCTTCTCGCTCCACTCCTCCTCTCACCTCTCCTTCTCTCCCCTCCCGACGCAGTCTCACTGGGTTCACAGGTGGCGCCAGTGGTTCCCCACCTGGAGGTTCTCCTCTCCTGAACTCATTTACAAAGGACACGATTTGGAGGGCTCAGTTACAGCCGCTCTCTGTTGGGGGGCGGGAATAAGGTGCAGTTGCCCCACCTCGCCAGCTCCGTGACCCCTCCCCAGTCGAAATAAGGGAGGAGATATGGGGCCCTGCGGGGAGCATCCCACCGTCCTCACCCCCGCACCGCCGTGGGCCGTGCTCCTTGGCCCCAGGGTCCTTGGCGGCCCGAGGGTGCGGGCGACGTGGGCTGCGCGAGCTCAGCGGCTTCCCTTCCTCGCCCGTGAGGGGTCCCGCTGGCTCGCAATGCACACAGCCCCCCTTGTCCGCCAGACACGTTTCGGCTCAGAGGGGGGGTCAGGCTGCGGGCTCTGTGACATTAGCAGGTGTGAAGACAAGAAGCAAATAAATACGTCCAAGAGCTTAACGCTCCCCAGGCTAATCTCCCTCTCCACACGCGCGGGGCTGCCGACTCGCGGAGATAACGGTGTATTTGGGGAATGTTCAGGATCGCACCTGCAGGGTGGCCAAGGATTCTGGGAGGAAAAGCACAGAAGGGCCTCACGCCGTGCGCATAGGCGTGAGATCTGCAGGCGCTGGGTGACTGGCATGGGATAGGAAGAAGAGAAATGAGAGGGAAAGAAATGAACAAGCAGGAGAAGGACTGGCCTCCCTCCTGCAGCGCCGTTCTGCACTTCGGCAGCCCTAGGAAAGAACCGGGGAGACTAAACCCCAGGTCATTTACTAGAACCCAGGGGAGTGGAGAGTTGGGAGACAGTGAAGAAGTGGAGTGACTCATTTAACACCTAGGTCCTCAGCTTTGTGGCAATCTATTAACTCTAAAAAGTGGGGAGCCCCTTTTGGCTGCCTGGCTCTAATAGTGGCTTCCTCACTTCTGCAGGATAATTCAAATTGCAGCTTGGGTTGTTAGATGTCAAGGACGCTGACTTCTGCGGTAGGCACAGCTCCGTATCACTTGAACATTTTTGCAAAATTATTGTATTTCAAAGTGAACATATACATCGAGAAAAGGAAGACCTGCTACTTCTAGAATTAGGCTTTTGAGGGACGGGTGCAGGAAGTTCCGAATCCCGAGGCAGTTGCCTTCTGGCCTTCTGTGCAGGGGCTTTTGAGACCCTTTTCCAGGTTGTTAGCAGGGCCAAGTCACTGGAGAGTTGGCAGAAACACCAGATTTGTCAGCAGGAAGCTTAGAACTCGGTTCCCCAAAACACTGGGCGGGGTAGCGCTGGGGTGGGAGTGAAGCGCCAAGACTTTAAAATGAAATCTGTCTCCAGCGCCCAGCCCTGCACATCGATGGCCTTATCAGTTCCCTGTTCGAGGCTTTAAGTGGCGCTTTGGCTTCAGCCTGGAGGACAATTAAGTTGTCTTTCTCAACGCCTCAGCATTTGGGGAATTCGCTCCTTAAACTGCTTTTGCGCTGCTGTCGGTGTGCGGAGATGGACGCCGCAGTCAGCCGCTTGTTTTCCGAATTGAAACGCCGGCGCCCCGGCTTTGCAATGGACAGCTGTGCGCTTCCCTCACCTCCTCCCTCCACCAGCCAGCTTGTTCTGTAAATTGAAGCCGAACAGCAGCAGCTCCCCACTTTGGACCTAAAGGTTGCTGTTGTGAAATTAGTATCTGGCATGCGGGGATGGGGGTGGGCTGGGGGGCTGCAGTTTATAAAGATCAACTTTCCACTGGTTTAGCGATGGATGTGCGCCAGGGAATGATATTTGCATTTGCGTTTTATAAGCTTACTCGGAAGGAAGCCTCCGGCAAACGGATCGATTTTATTTAAAGCATTTTACTTATTTTATAACTGTTGTTAGTGGTGTTATTTGAACATTAAGACGCAGACATGAAGTCTCTCGGGGAACAGGTTAAAATTTTCATTTTCAGGTTACACTTTTCGATGCCCCTTTCTGCTGCTCCACGGAGCACTTCAACCAACCGTCTCCTCCACAACCCTTGACTCAACTGGCAGAAATGCCCTCGCAAGGACCCTTCGGCTTCTTTTCTGACACCTCCACAGCTTGCAGCCCGAAGGCCCTGGGCGACAGCAGTAACGGAGGTTGGCGGAAGCTAGCTGGGCCTGCACCCCGCCCTCGCCCCCACCGGGCGGGCTCACAACTCCGGGGCCGCCGAAGGGTCCCAGCTGTGAGGAGGGCGCGACGTCACAGAGACGTTTAAAACAAGGCCTCCGGGGGCCCTGCTGCACAAAAGCGCCAGGAAGGCGGAGGTGGCGAACACTCCAGGAAATACCCGTATTGGGGACGCGGTGACACCGCGGGAATGTGTGTGGGGTGGGGGAGGGATGGTGCCCTAAGGCGGGTCACTAGGAGCCAGAAGGAGCTCCTTTTCTTTCTCTTCAGGTAGAGGAAGTGGGGTTTGGGGTAGGGGCCCCAAGTCCAGAAAATCACTCCCGAAGGGTGAAGACTGTCCTCTCTGCCAGAGACCCTTGGAAACCTCCCAGCGTCCCCTCGGCCCGGCCGGCCGGATCGCTCCCGTGACGTGCCCAGACTCCCTCTCCCCTTTTCTGGTTTCTCTGCGCCCTGGGCCCAGAGCTGGAAGCCGACCGTCCCTGGGGCTAGGACGCCGCCTGCGGCTCCCGGGGCCCTGCCTGGCCCAGGAGCTGCGGGGCGCAGGAAAGCCAGGCTTAGAAGTTGAGGGAAGGGGCTTCTCCTGCTCAGCACGGAGCAGAGATTCCTGGGGGCTCTGTGCACCAGGAGGGAGGCTGTTTTTCCGCCGTGGTTCTACTGTCTTCCTCTCCGAAGTGGGGAGAAGTGGAAGATTAAGGCAATTATCCGACAATGCCACTGCAAAACTTCCCACTAGGCAGCCGTCACAAACGACTGGAGCCAAGTCCGTTTGGGGGGTGCCTTTGCACTATTTAGATAATTGTTTAGTCTCCATTTGGCCTCGTTTGCGTAGACCAGAAGCCCAGGGGTAGGGGAGAATATCGTCGAGTCAGTTATTCGTTATTCGTTATCAAACCGGGCCGGCACGTAGCGTTTGTCATCCGCGTGACTTTCCAGCGGACAGAGAGGCTGGGACCGAAAGTCTGGGTGACCGCGACGCCGGCAGACAGACTTCCTCCGCTCTTAGTTGGGACGTTTTCGAGTAGAGGTTTTGTTAATGCAGTCTCTCCAATGCAGCTGCCTCCTGCAGAAAAATAATTCCTACAACAAACGAAAAGAGCGTTTGCTGTTGATTGTTTTAAAGACAAAGTAATCCATCTTGCCTATCTATATGATTGAATTAATCGGATAGTGGCGGCCTCCACGGGAGGTTTGTATGATGGGATAATTTAATGTACTCCTCCAAGTCCCCAAGACAAGTCGTTCCCCTAATTACTTACACGCGAGAGAGTGAGCGGACACCTGCTCGTTCCCCTTGGGTCTGCCCACCTCCCTCCCCTCTGCAGGGAAGCCCCAGCCTCAGCTTTGGGGGGAGGGCTCAGAGCAGAGCTGAGCAGCAAGAAGAGGACACAGGGCATGAGGGACGTGAATCTTTAACTTTGGTGCCAGCTACAAAGGACTCAGGACTTCCTTTGTCCAGGCAGAGGTAGATGAGGATCTGAACTGCCACCCTTTATTAACAATCCGGGATAATAACATTTGTAAAGGGGTAAATGGTCCGGAAAGGACACATTTTGTGTGCCTGCGTGTGCGCGCGGGCCTCAGTTTCTCCCCATCCAGGTCCCCAGCAGACCCAGGGCGGCTGCCGCAGCCGAAGCCTGGAAGGGCGGGGGCCCCGCTGCCTCCCAGCCTCCGCTCGCCTGGGGCGCCCGCCGCCCAGAGCCGGCCCGGCCCGAGGCCCCGGGACTACCAGACCAGAGACTGCGGGGTGCCGGCGTGCGCAGGCCGTCGGAGGACAGCGGGGCAAAGGCGCCTTCCCCGGCAGGGCCGGAGCCGAAAGCGCGCGTTCCAGCACGGATGCGCTCTGGCGATGAGTGTTGGAGGAAGAGCTCTGATCCGCGGGACAGACCCACAGACAGTTCCGGAGCTGCTGCAGAGGGTCCGGTCGGCCGCACCCTGCAGGCAGCGGGCTCTTCTCGGGTCTCCGGCCCCGCGCCGCGGCTGACCCAGGTGCTAGGGCGGCGATGAACGTTTCTTCCCGCCGCCGCGACGGCGACCTTCGTGGCACCTGCGTCTTAGCGCCCTCGGCCCCTCCGTGTGCCCTGCAGGCCTGATCTCTGGGACATTCATTCCTCCCGACGTCCTCACCCAGCCCTGGGCGTCCCGCCGCGCGGACGCACCGCTGGGCCTGGTGTGCGTAAGGCGCACTCGGGCCTCGCGGCCCGCTCCTCCTGGGGAGCGGGCTCAGAACTCTGGGCTGGAACTGAGTGTATGCACCTCTCAGGGCAGGGACAAGGCTGGCAGTCATCGATGTCGCCGGCCTCCCGGGAGGGCCCGAGGGTCGACGCCGCCGTGAGCAGCTGGTCCGCGCCCAGAAGCGGTGGCATAGGTAGCCCGGCGCCCCTACCGCCCTCCACAGGTTTCCCGCCTCTTCCCTGCAAGCCCGGGCACAGAAGAAGGGAGGGTGTGGAATCCCCGAGGGCGCTCGGCCGACCGGGCCTGGGGCGCCCCGGCCAGCCCCGCGCCGCGGGGGCCAGGGGCCGGCCGGCTGCTCCGGGCCCCGGGCCGGGCCCCGCGCGTGCTCCGCGCGCCCCCTGCCGGCGGCGGCCTCACCTCCGCGACGCCTCCGCCACCGCGGGGCTCCGCCGCGCGCCCCGCAGCCCTGGAACCGCAACTGGGGAAGGGGCTGGGGGCGGGGGCTCGGGAAGACCGCGCCTCTGGAGCGAGACCCCGCTGGGCCTGGCTCCTTGTCCGCACCCCCTGCAGCTCTCATCTCCCCCGGTCCACGCGGGAATAGTCTCATCGGGAAGACAGTCTCAGGCTCCCAGGCAGACCAGGGACGTTTTTGTTCCTGGAGTGGAGCGAGGTGACCTGAGACCGGGGATTTTAGCCAGTGGGTACACATTCCTTTCCAGGCGGCCCCTTTTAATTGATGAACATGTTACAGAAAAAGCAAGGCCGCTTCATCAAGTGAATTACATTCTGGGAGAAGCCAAGGAATGTATTTACTGGCAGCCAGGTTTGCCAATAAAAGTTGCAAATACAGACTGCTGGTTTCCAGGAAAATGTACTTCTGTTTTTTAACCACTCCTTAGTCTTAATTACCAAAAGGTTCTTTGAACCTCCAAAGAACCGGTTTGGAAAACAGGACAAGTCAGTGGCAGTGACAGTGGCTGCTAGTGAAGTCTCACACCCCCACGCACATTTACACACCCCAAAGTCCCCGTATGAGAACCCAGACCACGCACACCTACGGCTTTACCCACAGAGAGGCTTGCCCATATCTACATTCACCTCAGACAGGCTCCGGCTACAGGCTGGCACATGGAGAGGTATGCATTCGGATTAGTGTTATTTAGTTTGGAAGTGAAGATATGAGAAAATACAAACTATAGCAAATAGGGAGACAAATTTCCACAGAATATTAAACAGAAATAAATGTATGCAAGAAAAGGAAGCACTTGCTCCATAGTATGTAGCTATCGTTGCCCTAGTAGGTTTTTTAAGCCAGTAGGATTAAACTAGGATTAAACTATACAGTAAGGCAACAGTCAAATCCAAAATTTACTTTTACCAAATGGCCCCTTTGCTTGGGGTCACAAAGGCTCCAGTTGGAATTAGAAAGTCTCTTCACTTACAAAATGGGCAGCTCTTTTTCCTCCCCAAAGCTTGATTTTGGGCAGAGCATGCGTACTACTGAAAGGTGCACTTGTTTATATGGTATTTGTCTGCTCATAAGCACAGACACTAATGACCACGATAGTAAGGACATAAGGTGTGCTGAGCACTTAGTATTGCCTCACTCTGCTGAATACTTTAGTCACTTCTTTTCATCCTTACAAAGCCCCCCCCCCATGGATACTATCTTATCTGCATCTTACCTGAGGACACTGAAGCTTAAAGAGAATAAATAACTTGTTCAAGCTTATGGAGCCCTCACAGTTTTATTTTGCTGTGTCTCCTTGGCTCTAAGATACCATTTATGATAAGGTACATCACTAAGAGAGGAAAAACTGAAATGATTAAATATCATCGGTGATAAGTCTCATCTCTAGTTCAGATGTTAACATGTAAAAAATGAGCATTTCAGATCAATGATACATTTACTTGTCCACTTCATGAGCAAACACATGGACACCTTCTCTGTGTTTGGCATTATTCTACCAGCTGGGTATATAACAGAATTCCCTCTGCTGGACATCCATGTGGAGGTAAATACAAATGATTATGGGAAGAATGTTCATCCACATTGATCCTTCAATATATTATATACACATAAATGTATTTAACTTGCACTGGACTGGTTTATTTGCACACTTACATATGACTCTAGAGATGTGCACAGCAGTGATAGGAGGAGCAGTGGTATAAGTACATGCACAGGAAAATGGTACGTATTTGGGCATGTACATTCTGTATAAACAAATAAAGTTCTTGCTGGCTGATGCATTTTTCTCTCTCTCTTGCTATCTGGTGGCTCCTCTCCTGGTTTTCCTTCCATTTAGTTTCCCCAAGGATGGTTCTCCAGAAAACGCAGGGAACAAAGAAGAGGTGATTGTTTCCGCCCCTGCCTCCATGGTGGACCTGCCTTAGCTCCAGCTCCTGCTCTGAGGGCCTAGCCAGACAGGATCCTGCAGGGCAGGAGCCCTCAGGACGCAGGGAGGACACAGGAGCATGTCCCTTCAGTTCCCATCACAACGTTGGAGCAGTGGCTGCTGGGGAGGGGCTGTGGAAGGTGGGTTTCCAGCTGTGAACCCCATGCAGGTACCCTTCAGAGGATGCCAACATCAAGCCCTTGGAATCACAGAGAGGGAAACTGAGGCTCACAGACCAGAGCCGGCCCAAGAGATGGAGCTCCCACACAGGATGAGCAGAGTCCAGCCCAGCCTCCCCCCAGCATGGCCCTGGCTCCTTGGTCTCATGTCCCACGGAGGCCTAGAGTCTACCAGTGGTGGAGGCCTTTGGCTGGCTTGCCTCGTCGGGGGGGAGGGTGAGGTCGGAGCAGGAAAGGGGAGAAAGGTGGATGGGGGGGAAGATGAGTGGAGGGTGGCAGGGCTTTTTTCCTTTCAAGAAATCCCTTCCCTTGCCCAACCCAGACTTGGTCTGGGCCTGGAAGGTTTATCCAAAAGCGAGCAGCAACAAGAGAGCACCTAGCGGGCAGAGCCAGGGGAGGGGCAGCAAACCAACTCTCTGGAGGTGTTTGGGGGGACTCCGGGCAGCTCTGCTCTCCCGGGGAACAGGACAGCATTGAGATCCTAGCCCACGACAGGGCCCTAGGGGACTCTGTCTTCCCCGAAACAGTGTAGGAGTGAGTCTAGCCCTGGCTGGCCTGTGTCCCCACAACCCCCGCTGGCGGCCAGCTCAGTCAGGGGCAGCAAGGCCACATTCCCCAGGAAGCGCCCAGTCCCTGCTGGCCATGGCAACAGTCTGGGCCTGTCCTGCTTCTCTTCAAGACCAGGGTGTCTGGGCTGGCAAAGGAACGTTCTTTTAAGGGCCGGGCTGCTGTGTTCGCACAGGCATGCGCACAAGATCCCGAGCGGGCCTGTGTTTAGTCTGGCTCGCTGACGTCCTTCCTGAGCAGATGGGAAGAGGAAACGGTTCTCTCAGCCATTTTTGCCTCCACCGTACCCCGGCCCATCCATTATTTTCTCACCTGCTGTCCCAGGATGGCAAAGTCTTCGCCGAGTGTTCAGCAGCAGAAAGCACAGGCCGGGTGACCGGCCGGGCCACCACCACTCGCCCTGTGTGCTTTCCTATTCCTTAGCACGAGGTCTACGCTGTCGCACGTCCCCATGATGAAACAGGCTCCAGATTAGATAAGGTTAAATTACACTTTTAGAAGGTGCCAGCATCGTCTGTGAGACATTCTTCATCGTGACAGTGTGCACTTACAATAACAGTTTGTTTCTATAGTTATCTCTCGTGTCAAAGAGACAACATCTATACACACTGTGACTTCTTAGGGGGAGGACCATTTACTGCCCAAAGTGGGGAAAATTGTTAATAGTTACTTGCCAAGAAACAGCACGTTGCTAAAAGTTGCTGGCTTCTGGAAACCGGCCCATGGGCGAGGCAGAGCTGTTTGCTTCTGTGTGTGGCACTGTGCATCGTGCCATCTTAGGAAATGCGCCATAGTAGTTTTCATTGTTTGCCTTTATGAGTATTTGCTATCAAAGATTATCTGTTAGGCGTATTTGTTTTAGTAAGGAACACGGCCAAGGGCAGGCAGACGTGTCACTGGGAAAGTGTTTTGGCAGGAGTGGGGCAGGGGTTTTACATAATAGGAAAACAGACGGAGCTCCGCCCGCCTAGCACCAAGGCAAACACATTCGCATATTTTGTTTAGTATCAGTCGCAGTGTCTGCTATCTGTGAAGTGAGTTAGTTTTCTAGTAAACATACTCTCAACTGATGCCAACTGTTTTTTCTGGAATGGGCTCCACTCCGCAGGTCCTGCGCTTTGTTTGTCTCAGCTCGCCCTTGGGTGTTCACGAGAGCTGGCGCATTGCAATAGCTTTTCCTTTTACTTTTAAATGAAGTTTGAGAAAATTGGACTTCACATGTTTCCTTAGTTCAGCAAATTTTGAATTTCCTTCAACTATGCATTAAATGGAGTAAAATTAACAAAGTTTCCTCAGTCTGTTTTTCCTTCCTGCCAGTTTGTACATCAGCTTTCCTGATGGTGTATATACAGCACTGCTGATTTCAAGAAGATTCAGTTATCGGATGGTATTGGCAGTCTGCTGTAAATCTAATAAAAGAAGAGTTGCACTTTACTTTCCAACAGTGCTAGACATTTTCCAAGTAGGTATTCAGAACCCAGAACGTGTCCCCGAGCAGACCAGAGTAATATTAAATCCAGGTCGAGTGCTGGAGTCAGAGTTCTTGGCAATGCCCTTTCAAAAACAAATTTCTCTGATATGCCCAGATCTATTCTTCCAACATTAGCATGACTTTCAGTTTCACCCACCAGACAAACAAACAGGGTTAAGTGTCTGTATTTCAGGGAAAAAGAAAATGATGGATGCATAATTTGTTCCTTCTCTTAGGAAAAGTTTATGGAAGTTTGAATAGTTCACTCTAACATGTGCTGTGATGGGTTCAAGGCATCCTCCCCCACTGAGCTCCATTGCTGGCCTTTTAATATTATTTTAAAAATTCGAACTTAGGTAGGTATGGAGGGGTGGGAGGAGGGAACGGGTGTGGGATCAGAAAAGAGATAAAACTGAGGTCCAAAATTTTGAAGAAAAAGTGTGAAGAGTCTTTTATGGATACCCCTTTCTCTTAGAAAGCATAATGACTGCAGTTATTAATTCTCTCCTATTTTGATGGGTTTATTAATGATCCCATGGGGCAAAGTGTCCGAAAGGGATATCGCAGGGAAGCCCCTCATGGCTTCCCTGCGATATCGGCAATCCCACCCGAATCCCTCCCCAACACGCCCCTCCAGTGCACAGGGAGACTCAGGGAGTCCCTCTGTCTGTGGGCTGCATTTTTTTTTTTTGGTGGAGAGCATGTGGAGTTATTGTTGGACACACATGCCTTCTCTCTCTCTTTTCTTTCCTTCCTTCCTTCCTTTCTTTCTTTCTTTCCTTCCTTCCTTCCTCCCTTCATTCTTTCTTTTTTTTTTTGAGACCGAGTCTCACTTTGTTGCCCAGGCCAGAGTGAGTGCCGTGGCGTCAGCCTAGCTCACAGCAACCTCAAACTCCTGGGCTCAAGCGATCCTGCTACCTCAGCCTCCCGAGTAGCTGGGACTACAGGCATGTGCCACCATGCCCGGCTAATTTTTTCTATATATATATTAGTTGGCCAATTAATTTCTTTCTATTTATAGTAGAGACGAAGTTTCATTCTTGCTCAGGTTGGTTTCGAACTCCTGAACTCAAATGATCCTCCTGCCTCGGCCTCCCAGAGAGCTAGGATTACAGGCGTGAACCACCGCGCCTGGCCCTTCATTCTTTCTTTCATTCAAGATACAAGAACTCTGTAACTCCTCAGTGCGATTGCTTTGGCTTTTGTTCATTAGAGACGTCGTGCCAGGGGAGCGCACTGGACGGCTGCAGAGCAGGGCCAGATGGAGGCCCAGAAGAGGGGCCCTCGGGGCTGGGGGATCCCAAGCCCTCAGCAGCCGAGTGCAGGGCAGCTCCCCTTCCTAGGGAGGCACAGGGTGGGGTGGCTGTCTCTCTCCAGGGCCCACAGAGCTCAGGCTCACAGGGCAGGTATTCACGCCTGGGAGAAAACATATTTGTGCACATGTGGAGGAAACTTCTGGGGCCTTCTCAGCCACCCAGTGGGGGATAAATCCTGTGCGAAGGCTGTCCTGGGAAGGGGAGAGCCACCCTTCTGGCCACCTGGCCTGGTGGGGCGGGGGTCGCTGGCACGGGTGGAGCCACACCTTCAGCCGGGACTGGGAGCTGCTGCCCCAGCCCAGCCGCTCTCTGCGAGTGTGGGTGTGCTCAGAGAATACTTTCCATCCCTACATGGAGCTCTGTATCTGCCTGGTCCAATTTCTTCCCACATTCAGTATATGCCATGAAAGGCCATTTTTTTTTTTTGAAGCAGATCCAACATAATACACATGATGAAGTGCAGGCAGGATGCCCGTGGAAAAAGAGAACTTCTCCCAATTATTTCAATGGAATGAAATGGTTGGACTCTCAAAGTAAAATCTGACTGAGACATGAAACCTTCCCCTCTTTAAGGTCCCGGTGCGGGGGTAGGGCACTTCAAGGCTCTCTGAAGGCTAAAGCCCTGCCCACCACTCAGGCACAGGGCTGGCAGAAGGTGCTCAGCCGTGCCTCAGTTTACCTTTCTTCAAAGGAATAAATATCTGTCTCTTAACCTAAAAAGGCTTAACTCTCTTTTAAGAAGGGTTTTTATGAGATGATTCAATGGAGAAACTTTGGAATGCCTTTGAAAAAAGAAACCGTGTAAATACAGGAAATTAAAAAATGAGGAGCATAAATAGTAAATGAGAGAGCTAGCAGTGCTCTGATGTTCTAGGTAGCTCCGCTGGAGCGGAAGGGAGGTGCTCTCCCTGGACAGGAGCTATGTACAGAGGGGCGAGGTCAGACAGGGTGGAGGCAGCGTGCTGCTCAGGCCACCTGCCTGCACCTCGTCCTCACAGTTCGTGTGTAAACATCTCACGGAGCTTTACAGAAGTGGCATTACAGTTGGAAACAAGGAGGCTGTGAGTCTAGGAAAAATAGTCCTTTATGTGTTACAACAGATACTTAGATTTGTATACATACATTACTACATACATACATTATACACACATTACAATACATACTACATACATACAATATACATACATTACTAACATACGTAATATCCTTGTTTAGTCCAGTGAGAGTCAGTGTTAAACGCAAGTGGAGTTTTTAATAGTGAAATATTTGAAGCAAACTAGTTGTCCATTACCAACAACATCAACTTGAAGGGATCATGAAAAAGAATAATGAGGACTTCGCAAAGTCTAGATTCCAAATGGATTGGTTTGGACAGAGATTATTAAAGAAGATGCAAAACGAAACCCATAGTAAGGGGCTAATGCTTGTGTGAAGTGAAGGCTTTTAAATTACACAGCAGAAAAATGGAATTGGGAAAAACAGTTTGCAATTGGAGATATCAGATCACATCCAGAGAAGCCTCTTAGAAAGACCCTGTGAACCAAGCTGGGACCTTCTGTGGGACAGGCAGGGCCTCACTGCCAGGCGTGGGAAGAGAAATCTGAGGGTGGGGGAAGGAGAGGTGAAAATGGCCAGGAGTAATCTGGTGAGAGGAAGAGATAAAGCCCCTGGGGAGGCAGAGAAAGAAAGCCTGGCTATTCCCAAGGCAAGCATTGGGTTTCACACAAAGCTCCTTATCTCCCTCTGGCCTGATGTTATCTCACCTTTAAAATGGTAAATCGTTTATATAACATTTGCTGGTCCACAAAATGAGGTGCTGGAATTCAGGTGAGGACACTGGGGGCATAGGCTTCAGGGAGAATGGATTTCCCCTGTCTTTTGCAGGAATCTCATCTCCTGGGCTTATCAGGCAGGAGTGAGGCGGGAAGGGGAGAAGGCAGAGCAGGGAGGGTGGGGGCTGGCTGGGGAGGGTGGGCGGCTGTAGTTCTGGTTTCTCTGGGCCTGTTTGCATGTGTGTCTGTGTCTGTCTACCTGTGAGCCTCTAGGGCAAATGGCTCTGGCTTCCCCACTGAGAGAAGGATTCTCACAAAGACTTGTCTCTTGGCAAACAGACTGCTGGAGCTCCACTGTGTGTGCTGCTAGCAGGGGGAGGCAGAGCACAGGCGTCTCCTGGGATGTTGTTCTCACACAGAGGAGAGGTTCTGTGACTAGTGGAGGGTGAGAAGAACCAAGATTTCTGTGTTTGATGATGGCCAAGATGATTTTTATTGCCCATTAGCATTTACGAAAGAAAAGCATTTAAAAAGATCCATTATCAGCTTATTTTAGACATGCTGAATGCAATCAGGGGTGTTTTATATGGGATTGAAAATTAAAGATAGATTCCATCTTTTGTACTTACTTGTTGCAAATTGAGTTTTTATGGGTTTAATGTTCTCTTGTGATTAGAAATAAACTAGAATTGGACCTCGAGTTTGAAGACTGAAATCAGTGGTTTCAGTTACTTCTTGACATCATAAGAATGTATGAAGAGAAGTTACTTCCAAACCCCCACCCCTTGTCTTTTTCTTTTATCCCCCTTCCCCACTCCAGGCTGCTTGGGGGCCTTAAAAAGCCAGCCTGCAGGGACTGTGATGGAGCTCTGGCGCCACCAAGTGGCAAGAATGAAGAAGTCACTTCGAAGCCACCTCAAAGTCTAGGCGGGTTGACATCAGCAAGGTATAGTCCCTGAGCTTTATGACTAAGTATATGCAAGCCAAAAGCCTTACCACAGGATTTGGGGTGGCAATGTACCGCAGGGGCTTTGTTTCTGGGTCCTTAGAAAGACTTCAGCTGATTAGGGAGAGAGAGCAGCTGAAATGCTATGGTATCAAAGTGGGGTCTGTTTGGGTGGGCCTGTTTCCCTACGGTGGGCCAAAAGCCTTAAATGAACTGGGATTCCCTTGCTTTGTACTTTGGTCATCTCCATTTCCAAATCCAAACAGACTCATGAACGCAACCAAGGCCCAGAAAGGTTCAAAGTGTGAGTGCACGCTCAGCGCTCTGCAGGTTATAGATGGGCTCACACTGTTTCTAAACTAATTTTGAACACTTAGTTGTCCTTGACAAAGGCACCTTAAACCAAGCTGTGCCTTTGTTTGGTGCAGGGTAAGCTCCAGCCAGTGTGTGGAGGGAGGGGGGGCAGGCCCTGCTCTCCTGGCCTGCAGGGTGGCTCCCTGGAAGGAGGGGCAGAGCCCTGCAGGGCAGCCTGGGGAGGCGGGTCTCAGAGGAGAGTGTGTAAGAGGTTCCAGAGCTGGAAGCTCTGACGCCGCCCACACCCAGGCTGTTTTGGGAAAGTCTGGGCGGGGTGCTTGGTCCCAGGTGCAGACCCTGACACATATGCTGTTCCAGAGGCCCTGGGTGCACAAGGCGCCTTTACCACCTCGGGGATGCAGGGCGCGCTTGTTTCTTTCTTTTTGAGACAGAGTCTCGCTTTGTCGCCCGGGCTAGAGTGAGTGCCGTGGCATCAGCCTCGCTCACAGCAACCTCAAACTCCTGGGCTCAAGCGATCCTCCTGCCTCAGCCTCCCGAGTACCTGGGACTACAGGCATGCACCACCATGCCCGGCTAATTTTTTCTATATATATTAGTTGGCCAAGTAATTTCTTTCTATTTATAGTAGAGACGGGGTCTTGCTCTTGCTCAGGCTGGTTTCAAACTCCTGACCTGGAGCAATCCGCCCACCTCGGCCTCCCAGAGTGCTGGGATTACAGGCGTGGGCCATCGCGCCCGGCCAAGGGCACGTTTCTGAACTCAGAGTGAACCTGGGTGCCAGGCCCTGCTGTGGGGGGGCAGGCCCTGCTGTGGGGGGTAGGCCCTGCTGTGGGGGGGCAGGCCCTGCTGGGGGGGACAGGCCCTGCTGGGGGGGGGCAGGCCCTACTGTGGGGGGTAGGCCCTGCTGTGGGGGGGCAGGCCCTGCTGTGGGGGGTAGGCCCTGCTGTGGGGGGGCAGGCCCTGCTGGTAGGGGCAGGCCCTGCCGTGCCCAGAAGGAGCCACTTGCCCTGCAGTGGGCCCTGGCAAGGGCCTCCCATGGGGATGGGTGCTTCTCAGGAGGCCCCACCCAGCCAGCTGACATTTCCTGACCATCCTGGCAGCCTTGGCGTTGGATGTGTGCTCTGAAAATCCAGCCCTTGGAGAGACCTCAACCATCAGGAGCCCTGAGGGGCCAAATTAACTAGGAAAACAAAATGTTCCTAACTGTCCCAAATGACCCCTGGGTTGCAGAACTCTCGCCTTGGTCTCTGAGCGCATGAACTCATCTCTCTTGGCCGTTGGTGCATTCTACACGGAATCCTCAATGAAGCCCTCAGGGCCACAGCGCTACCGTGTCCTGTGGCCAGGCACCCTGCACAGTGCGACACTGGGGGAGAGACTGCTGCTTGCGGGCTCGCCGAGGGCGGAAGGCTTGGGGGCGCCGTGGGAGGAAATGGCGCGTCCACCGAGAGGAGGATGGAGTGCCACCAATTTAACGTCTGCGGCGAAGGCTGGAGCTCCAGCGGGAGCTTTCAGGGTGCCCGTTCTGAATTCGCACTTCTAGGTCCCAAAGCTGCTTCTGTCCTTGTAGCTGGTTATGCCGTGGGCAGCGTGGCCCGCGTTATTCCTCAGCGCCACCGGCGTGCGCGCCGCGCGGCTGCCTTGCCCCGCCAGGTCTCCCCAGGCCCACGCGCCTGCCGCTCTCCTCCTCCCGCCGCCCGGTCCCAGGCGGAGGGGAGCCTCGAGCGGCCGCGGGGAGGCCTGGCCTCCTGCGCCCTGCGCCCTGCGCCCTGCGCCCTGCGCGCAGGCACTGCTAGGGTGCAGTTGCATAAAAAGTCTTTCTGCGCCGGAGAGTGTGCGATTTATTCTGGAAGAACATAAAGTTCATTGTTTTCCTTCAGCTGTGTGTTACTCTCGGCTCAGCTGCCTATTGTGAACACTCGATACCTGTCTCATTGCCACGCACATTTTCCATGGGCTTCCGGGAGGCAGTTTTTGGACAACAGAATTGAACCCCTTTCAGAATGAAAGAAATCAGAGCTTTCTCTCCTTCCCACAATTTTTAGAAAAGTATTCTATTGAAGACTGACCAACCCTTGACAAGTTTCCTTGGCATTTCGAATCGTATGTAATTCATAACACAACCTTAAAATTTATTTTTTTAATCAGAAGTGTTTAGTCACATTCAAATGGAAACTTTAAATGCAGCTAGTTTCTCACTTTCGGTTTGCACCTGGTGGGCTTGCAGGTCGCAGGGAGACCACAGTTAGCTCCACTACATCGCAACAAGGAGAGCCTTGGCGAGAAAGCAGGTTCATCCTGTGGACAATCCAAGTGCTCTGGAGGCAGGTTAAGCAGCTGCAAGAAAACAAGTAGTCTACGGTTGCCAGCAATTTCTTGGCCAGACAGTCAGTTTTGTGCCTTCGTCTGACTTCTTTTTAGGAGGGCAAAAATGAAAACGTTTCTCATCATCATCATCATCATCATCTCTCTCTCTCTCTCTCTCTCTGTCTCTCTCACACACACACACACACACACACACACACACACACACACTGGAGAGATGCTGTGGCCTCCACTACCAAGCAGAGTCAAGGGACAGGAAAATGAAGAAGATCAAGCCAGGGAACTCCTCCTTTTCCTACACCTCCCAGGAATCTGCTTTTGTTCAACCTCCAAATGAAGGAAAACTTCCAGTACTCTCCTCACGTGTTTCTTCCCCAAAGGAAGGTCTTTCCCTTTCTCTGTCGTGTTTCCCTTGTGCCCCTGGAGGAGGACAGCGGGGGGCCCAGTGAGGGCACCTACCTGTGCTCTGCCCCGGGCACGGCTGCAGTGCCCAGCCCTCTGAGGCTGGTTCTTCTGCACCAGGATGGCAGGATGGCAAGCCCAGGGTTCCTTTGGTTTGGCAAAGAGGTGCTACCGATGCCACAGGTTAGTGCGGGTGCTTGGTGTGTGGGCTGAGAGCAGCCTTGGTGGGGCTTCCAGAAAACGCATCAGAGAAGAAAAAGTTCCTCCTAATTTTGCATCCATCTTCCCCAGGCCCATCGTGTGTTCGCGCAAGCCCAGCAAAACCCCTCGTGAGTTGCTTCGCTCCTAGCAAATGCTCAACACAGCCTTCAAAGTCGCCCAAGGATCTTTTCATCAGTTCAAAGGAAGAATGCGCTATTTTGGTCTATGCGTATCTCTTTATAGCTAGAGAATTATCACGTCAGGCAACATGCATGCCACACCTGGGGCAGGAGGCAATGGTCATAAAGTGGGTATTGTTTTTCTTAGTGTATTTACCACTGAATATGCCTGGAAATCAGCCTTACTTGGCTGGAAACTTCTGTTCATGGGAGCCTGTATCTTTTTAAAGATTGAACAAGATCAATGTTGCTGAGAATTTTGTTTGTCTCTCTGTGTGTGGAAGTGGCCGGGAAGGATATGTTGGTAGGAAGTAGGAGCGTTGATTTCGAACTTTTCTTCCTTCAAACCAAACACGGGCCCCTCTCTGGCAGCTGTGGAGCTCCAAGGTGGCTGAACTGCAACAGCTGATGTCGTCCTCAAGCTCCGTCCTTGTGGCAGACAGCTCCTCCGTGCTGGCGAGTTCTCATTGAAGTTGATGGCAGCTTTGTGGCCTGGCCTGGCACACAGCTGTGGGCCATACCACTGGGGACAGGAGACAATGTTATATTAGCATGGCCCTAGTCAAGGGGCAATCTCCTAGATTGTTTAGAGAAGAGAGTGAAGTTGTAGCATGAAAAAATGTTTGATGAACCAGCAGACCCTTATAAAGTTGCTTGAAATGACAGTTGTACTTAATTTTCATGATGTTTTAAACACAGTAGATCTCAACTTCGGATAAGCCAAGGAAAGAACAATATTTTAGAGTTGCAGACTCCTTGGTGTGAATGAAATTTTGCCTTCTAGGGCATCATTTGGTTGATTCAACTAGGAGTTGAACAAAAAGTTTGCTGGAGGTAGGATTAGGAAGACAGAGTCACACATGGAGCCGAGGCAACAAGCCGGCTGCAGATCTAATGCAAACAGTGTGTTTTCCTGCTTGCTGCATCAGAAGGACCAAGAAGAAGAACACCCAACTGCTGTCACGGGTTCTATTTCCTTGTGTGCCAAGGTTTGGCCTCTTGCAGCACCGAGATTCCTCCCTTGCTTGTTCACTTTCCTGAAATTGTCCCGTTCGACTTCCATTAAGACTTTCTTAATGGCAACTTTGCTCATTGCCATCCAAATAAAACCCTCGATCCTCATGATCTCAGCAGTTGTGTTCTAGAGAGTTGCCACAGATACTGGATTAGCAGATACTGAACTGTCACTCCCGGGGGAGTACAGGATTAGGTTCCTGGGAGCCTCTGGTTGAATTTTCATCAACCGATGAATACATGCCCTTGTTCTGTGTTTCTGTTTATAGACATCTTATTTAATATATATTGTTCACTTGTTAACATGGACCTCACAGTTAACAGCACTGTAACTTGTGCCTGCATGAAGTTCATCTAACACACCTGCTCTCTCTGTGGGCAGAGGCAGCCTTCTGTTCTCAGAGACACAAGCCGGCACTTCAGCTCTCTGGTATGGGCTGTTTTAAACAGCAAAACTAATCAAAAGCACAAAAATGTGAAAACAGGGCACTAAATAGACTGAGGAAGGGACACTTGTTTGTAGTGAGAGCTGACACAAGAAGGGGCAGTTGGGATCACACACTGGGCCACTCAAATTTGTGCTGCTCCGTGCATGCTGGGAGCAATGGTGGGAGCAGGCTGAGTGTTGATTTGGGGGTTACAGATAGATGTTAGTGAGTAGGAGAATTTGTAAATATAGAATTTGTGAATAATGAGGGCCAACAGTATACTGATGAAGCCAGCACACATCTTAACCACGTTGGGAGGGCGCTCAGCAGCCACGAAACCTCACCCACAGCTGCACCCACAGCCCGCACGGTAGTGTGTGCTGTGCATTGACCACGAGTCCTTTCTGCTCCTGTGTGATGAGGAAAGCTTGAGAGCACTGAAAGCTTGTGTTACTTTACAGGCAGCTTTACTTGTCATGTAAATCAGAATAGGTAACACAGACATATATGCTTTCATTACGTTATTTTTAAATGTTCACAATTTTATTTTGATAAATGAAAAATTAGAAAAGTCATATCACGGCTGTCGGCGACTTTAGCCGACAGCCGTGATGTGAAGGCGCACAGCCGAGCGTCGACTTTAGTGTTAATAACAAAACTTGACTTTTCTAGTTTTTCATCCATCAAAATAAAATTGTGAACATTTAAAAATAACGTAATGAAAACATAGATGTCTATGTTACCTATCCTGATTTACGTTCCAAGTGAAGCTGCCTGTAAAGTACAACAAGCTCTCAGCGCTTTCAAGCTTCCCTCATCACACAGGAGCAGGATGGCCGCGCCGGAACGCGCAGCGCAGACCACGTGCGGACTGTGGGTGCGGCTGTGGGTGCGGCTGTGGGTGCGGACTGTGGGTGCGGCTGTGGGTGCGGCTGTGGGCGAGGTGTCGAGGCTGGCGAGCGCCGGACCCAAGTGGTTAAAGATAATGGTAACTCTTTGTAATTTAATTTTTGGTTTTATCCGATGTCATGTCATTTAAAAATTAACTGCATTTGTACAGTGTTTTGTTAATGAAGACACATGATATTGGAAATAGCTCTTTACCTCACTCTCCCCTCAAAATCCAGGATACTTCTCTGGCTTGTCTTCCTACACCCACTAAGAAAATTACTCACTAGACGCTTCTGCATCTCTGGGTGCACCAGGCCCTGGTGCTGAGTTCATTAACCTGTCAGCGGTGACAGGGTTTGGGGGTGCCCTAAAAACCAGAATTTTCAACACTGTGAATGCAAATGTGTTCAGTATATTAGAAGGGGCAAATAATTTTATTTATGAGTGATGTCTTTAGCCTTTTGGGATGTATTAGGAAAAATATTTCAAGTAAAGGACCGCTTTTGGGTCCTTTCAGAGTGTATGAAGCTGTCCGTTCCATAGGGCACCATTGCTTAAGCTGAGTGCCATAGAATACCAGTAACGTGGGTTATGCAATTGCTTCAATCTGGGAAATTCTGAGCAAAGTTGAACTTGTTTCTCTGTGGATCTTCTCAGAGTCTTCAGCAGCTGGTGCACACTTTGAACCCCCTGAGGTATGCAGATGTATCCCACTGAGTTGACCATGGAATGACCTCCCTGGGGGGTTCTCTGGGATCCTTTTGGGAAACATGTACATACAGGGAGAGTCTGAAACTGAAGTGCTCCCCTGCTGCCCGGGCTCGCAGTTGCTTCCCCCCATGGATGGAGGGTGGCCACATGGAAATTGGAGAACCTCCTCCCATTGTCTTGCATAAAAGAATTTATGCTTAGTATGTAGCTATTGGGGCATCATTTCACGGTTTTTAAGTACTGAAAAGGACATGCTGCTCTCTCATTTGTGATTTTGCAAGAAACATTTATGAACTGCTGACTGTGGAGAGACACTGCTTGGGGTGGGCAGTGCAAAGATGAATGAAACTTTGAAAAGTTTCAAAAGAAGAAAGAAACTCATAGTGACTTCCCTTTGATCTTGTTTTTCGTGGTGCATTGATAATCATCTCAACCTCAGTTACCAAATACAAATATTTCAGGAGGTGCCTGGGCAGAAGTTCGCTGCTGGCTGATGCCAGTCTTTTAATCACCATTGTTGAAATACTGTGGCATTTCTTTCTCCTTTCACATTTCTCATGTAGATGGTGTCATGTGCACAGCCACCAGATAATAATAATTCATTTTTTAAATTAGCCCCAAATGGGGTTTTGGAAGGGGAGTCAGTCTGTCACATGGGTCCTCGACGACCCTGTTTAGCAGAGTGCAATCTGAGACTCGACGTCCACCACTTCTGTCCATGAGAAAAACATGATCAGACTGTTATTAAACATCTATCGTGTGCCAGGCGCTGTGCCAAGTACAGTGACACAGTTCCTTTCCCAGCTGGAGGAAGGGCTTGCGATTTTAAGTAAATAGTAACAGTTATAACTACCATTCCTCAAATACCCACTCTGTTCCACACCCCTACAGGTTTGCTCTGAACAATGACTCTGATACTTCTGGCAATGTTTGGTACAAAATTTTTTTTGAATGGGGTTGACTATAATTGTTGGGGAATAAATGAAATTGCAAAGCACCTAGTACAGTGTCTGCCTCATGGTAGGGTTGTAGGAAAAGCCACTTTTACTGTGCGTTATAACCGTAACACAGGCAGCATCTGTTTCTTATTCATCTTTGTCTTCCCTACACCTGGCCCAGAACACACGCTGGGTCAATGTTTGTTAAACAAATAGTGGTGACTCAAAGAAGAAATGTAATTGACTACTCAGCAGAACAGAGTAGATATGAGGTCACTTTTGCATTCTTAGTTTTTAAAAGATTTGTTCCTTTTGCTCATTTGGGGAACTAATGGCATATGCAAATTGAAGTGGAGACTTGAGTCAATTTGTAAGATAAATCAAGCCAGTGCCATGCATTTCCACGCATTATCTAAGTAATTCAGGCACAAATGTTTTGGTGTCATGTATTGTTTGAAAAAGTCCTCACTTTTATGTTGTCAAATCTCACATGTGGAAGAGCAGATGTTCTGGAACATTATAAGCTCTTCCCACCAACTTAATGACAAACACGGTCTTATATGTGGGTCTGTATTTTGCAGGAAGCATTGTCGTGGTCTTCTGAGCAGGCAAGGTTGTGCATAAGGGAGGTAGCTTTAGGATATGTACAGAGGTCTTTCTGTCTGTGTCTGTGGTATTTGAAATTTTCATAAAGGTCACTTAGCATAAGATCCTGATACCGTCACGGGATGTCAGCCCGTAGCTGCCAAGTCCTGCGGCCCGGGGAGCCGTGCCTGAGCCGAGCGCAGAGCCAGTGCTGCCCGCTGTCAACAGGAGCAAACAGGCCCGCTGCAGCCATCTATGGACTCTCATTTCCCAGCTTCTTTATTCACTTGCTCATAACTTTCTGCCAAATTCTTTGGGGCTGAAACCTTTCTTATCTGGTGCTGGACCATGTCTGCACCAGACAAAAAGGTAAATTTTTCTAGAGAGTTTCTGCCAGAGCTATTAAGCCTTTCATGAGTCAATGAAAAAAGAAATTCTTCTTTTGATTTGGTTGGCTTTAGTTCTCCAAGAATTCAAAATTTACCTCAGTCATATAAGAGATGTTCTCTCTCTTTTTCTCTCTCCCTCCCTCTCGCACACATCCAGGAATACACCAACACTTGAATACACCTATGCACACCCAACACACACGCACTCAGACACACACTAATACGGACTCACACAACCTACAGACATGCACACATGCACACTTTCGCTCATATGCCCAGCACACACCACACACTCACACACACAGACTGCCCCACGCACACTCACACGCGTACACCGCGCACGGAGGCACACCCCACACACTGACACCCACACACAGGACTGACACCCTTGGTCTAGCCCATGCAAACCCTGAACCAAAGGGTCATTCTTCCCTCGAGGGAACCCAAGGCTCTCCCTGCTTGGTTGGGCATATGTGACAGGAAAGAGGGAGACTGGAAGGGCAGATGGACTCACCAGACCGTGACCATGTCACTTTTCAGCGTAAACAAATATGTATTTGCTTGCTGCTTCAAAAGCAGGAGTGCGGAGTCTGCACGGGAAGGGCGCTTTACGGCGGCGGCGTTGCTCGTGTGCGAAGTGAGTCCTGACTGTGAGCGTCGGCGTCTGCACACAGAGGGGAGAGGCCAGGCCTGCTCTCTCACCGAGGCGACTCCCAGCCCTCACCCAGCGTGCTGTCTGTCACCCCCTTTCTAGTTGCAGAGCACCTGTGTTTTTATGTTGCTAGGAAACAGTTGCCTGGGAAACAAGAGGAAGGAAACGTGGCTACAGCAGTCGTGTGGGGACCACCAGTCTGCCTCCAACCTGCCTCAGGACCGTCCTCACCGCCTCGACACCACATTGAGTTGACGCTACTTGTCAGTGGCTATAGCCAGTAGTAATTGTTATCTCTGGTTTTCTGGGGGAAGCGGGCTGGCCTTGATAATGACATGACTTCTGGTCGGTCAGCGCTCTGGTTCTGGGAGAGCTACCATAAGAATTAATAGGTTTTTGTTTTTTGAACAGCTCTTTTTACAACCCCAAGCCCTCTTCAGAAGAGCTCTGGATAATAATTGGATACGAACATTACCTGATTTGGGAAAAACTGAAGTCTCTCATTCTCTCTCTTTAAATATTGAATTGCCCTGTATGCTTTTATTTTGCAAAAGGAAAACAGAAAAGGCTAAAAGTCATGGGAAGGAAAAAGCCAAAGAATTTAGGAAGATAAATGGAAGAGGAAAATAAAATTTTGAGGTCGGGTTTGGTTTGTTCCAGGGGCACCTGGCTGGCATAGCAGGGTGTTCACCAGGGAGTCAGAGACTGTACTCACCCTCCAGGGAGCCGGTGCCTGATCTGTCTGTCCCCTCCAGGGCAGGGGGACTGAGGATGTAGAGAATGGCACAGCCCAAAGCTGGCCCCAGGAACAGCCAATGGGTGGGCCCTGCTCCACTTACACTGAGTGGTGGCTGGGGTTGCCTGACACAGTGGCCTTTGCTGTGGAAGACCCTTTCTCCTAGAGCTAGCCAAGCCACTGTCCCCCAGGACATGCACCTCCTCCTTTCTGAGGACACTTCCCTTCAGGCTGCCGGTGCTTTTTAGTGGCTGTTTTGTTGTCTTCCAAGCTGTTGCTTTTAACCTGATTTCACCTGAAAGCACACAGCAGGGTGCGGGGAGGCCCTGCAGATGGCCAGCGGGATTGCTCTAGTCCTGTCCCTCCCTAGGGAGCATGGCGGGCCAGGGACAGCATCTCAGCAGGCAGCTACCTTATACAAAATAGTCTGTTTTCATGCTGGAGACTTCTGGGAGAGGCTGGTGGGTTTCAAATGGATCCTAGAGCCCCCTGCACATGTTATAGGCATTTGAACACCTGGGCTCCTCTCACTCTGATGAGGAGTCAAATGAATGGAGCCAGTACGTGTGGCCTTCTGGCATCTGGGTGTCTCGAAGGGTATGGATGTGTTTGGGGCTGGTATTTGGAGGACACCCACGGGGAGCTTACCCTCTCCTTATTGAACAGCCACCAGTGCTCTGGCACTGTTGATTTTCTCACCTGCATATTTGTTTTTGAATTATCTGGGAAGGCAGCTGCATGGGCTTACGAGAAGGAGGGCAAGGAAGAAGCCAGGGAAGATGCAGAGGAAACCCCTTGTTTCTAGTCACTGAAGAAAGAGGTTTCTTTTTGCTCTGAATTCCCCACATGGGTCAAATTCACCAGGTAAAAAGCTGGGTTACTATTTTGCAGTTTAGAAGAGATGACCAAGAATGATTAAACAATCAACAAACAATGATTCAATAGATCGCCTAGGACATGTGCCATCACTGTGTATGCGGGCACGTCCACAGGGTAAATTCCCAGAAGCCAGATTGCTAGGTCAAAGGGTAAATGCACGTATAATTTCGATAGCTGTGACCGCCCACTCTGGCCCTCCCACCAGCCATGCGAGACCGCCCTTCCTCACGGCCTCGCCAGTCTAAGGTGTTGACCAAGTTTTGCATTTCTTGCCAATCCGATAAGTGAAAAATGCCATCTTGGTGTAGTTTAATTTGAATTTCCTTTGAGTGAGATTGCACATTTTTCTGTATATTTGTATTTCTTTTTCTGTGAACTATTTCTTCTTTCGCCCATTTCCTATTGGGTTATTGGACATTGTCTTCTTGGTTTACAGAAGTTCCATATGTATCAGGAAGCTTCACCCTTGTCTCTGATATGGATTACAAATATTTTTTCCCAGCTTGTCATTTGTCTTTTGATTTTATTGATTTTTTTTTCAATTTTCTATCATGCATAAATCATTGAAAGAAATCAGCTGTGAATCTACCCCCTAAATCCAACGACTTGAGCTGATGGCAGCTCCCTCTGCAACTCGCCTCTGTGTGCGTGGCTGTGGAGTGCGCTCACAGACGCCACACGCTGCAGACGCCTCTCCCAGCTAGCGCTGTCGCTCACAGTCGTCACACTGCTATCACAGCCCAGAAAGCCCACGACAGCTCCCTAATGCCATCTAACATCCATACTGTCTGTGGTGTTTTTGCCTTATAGAAGTTTTTGAGTTTTATATGCTTAGATTAATGGCCACTGAATTTTTGAGTGTTAGTTAAAAAGATCTCCCTATTCAAGGGTATAAAGATATCTGCCCTTGAATTTTTTTAGTACTTTTTAGGCTTTAATTTTCTTACATTTAAATCTATGATACATTTGGGGTTTACTCTAGCACATTTTGTAAGGGTGGATCCCGTTTTGAACTGGTGATACTAGCCTCTTTTATTTAAATGTCCATCTTTGTTGCTGCAGATTTAAGATGTAGCTGCATCATACGCATATCCCACACTTGCACTGACTCCATTTCTGAGCTTTCTACTCTTTCCCACCAGTCTGCCTTTTGGTTTTAATTATTGTATCTTTAGACTATGTTTTAATACCTCTTAGGGCTGGTCCTTTTTAATTTTTCTTACTTTTCAGAATTTCCTTGCTCCTTCCTTTTTTTTTTCATATAAACTTTAGAATTACTTGTCCTGTTCCAAAAAACTTCCCTTTTAAAACTTGAGATGTTCTCCATGTTTAAGAAATGAACTTAGAGAGGGCTGATGTCTTGTTAGGAAGGTGTGTCCTTCTACTCACGAAGTTCTGCCTTTGGATTCTTCAGGGGGGGTTGAAGTTTTATCCTAAAGGTTTACACATTTCTTGTTGCGTTTTTCCTAGATGCTTTGTCTTTCTTTATTGCTCTTGTAAATGACATTGCCTTTCCCACTATCTTTCACAGGCTCTTTTAAAAGATTACTGTTTGTTATATATGAAGCTGCTGATATCTGTACGTTAATTTCTCTCTCTCTCTCTCTTTTGTTCCAGATAGGGTCTTGCTGTGTTGTCCGGGCTGGAATGCAGTGACATCATCATAGCTCACTGTAACCTCAAATGCCTGGGCTCCAGTGATCTCGAGTAGCTGGGACTATAAGCTCATGCCACTATGCCCAGCTCATTTTTGGTACATACAGGGTCTCATCATGCTGCCCAGGCTGGTCTTGAACTCCTGGTCTCAAGAGATGCCCCCCTGTTGGCCTCCCAGAGTGCTAGGATTATAGGCATGAGCCACTGCACGCAGCCTGTGTGTGCTTGTGTCCTGGCACAGACCACCTGGCTGAGCAGGTGTGGGGTTGGGGCTCAGCCTGCCCTTCCCTGGTCATGCCCAAGGGGCTATGACTACACAAGAGGTGCCTTTCTAGGCATCCACTCAGAGGGGACACTGTGCATGCAAAGCTCCTGAAAGCACCCTTGATCGGGAAGTGGGACATTGCCAACAGCCCAGGAAGGGAGTTCCAGGGGCCATTCCTAATCACGTCTTTGTCCCCCTTCCCTGGAGACTGTTGCTTTTCTTTTGCTAGTTTTACCACCTGGATATAAGCCCTAAACAATACAGGGTGTTTTTTGTGTATGTGCCTGTCTTTGAATTTTACATAAATGGAGTCACATTGCTTGGCGGTGTGCTTCTCTTCTTCAACCTTGTGCCTGTGAGGGGGGTGCCTTCTCCTGGTGGGTAGCTGTAGTCTATCGTTTTCTCTGCTTATACTATTCCTTTGCACTCATTATTCAGTCATTTTTATCACTGCCAGATGTTTGGGTTGTTTCCCGTTTGGGGATGTCATGAGCAGCCGCCTGTGAAATCCTTGTGTGTGAAACCTGTGCTGAGAGGGCCCTCGGTGTGGAATTGTTGGGCATAGGCATGTGCATTGGCATTGTCCTGGGTGTCACCAGTGCTTCCCACTCCCAGGGGAGTGCTGGTGAGGGCCTGACAGTCCACGTCCTCCAGGAGGGCCTCTGCACAGCCGGCTTCCGCTCTTGGGCACCTTGATGCCAAGCGTGTCTGCAGCTCCCAGGTCCTGTGCCCACCCCCTCTCTGGATGGCCCCACTGCCCATCTGGGGCTTCACCCCAGCCTGAAAGCTGGTGGTCAGCGAGGCAACAGTGGCTTCAGCCATCGTCCTAGGGCTGCAGCCACACTGGAAGGGTGGGAGTTGGTGAGACAGGACTTCCTCAAAGGCAGAAAGGGGAAGGGCACGTGCAGAGAGCTGCCCCAGCAGCGGGCACCCTAGGGGACCTCAGGAGCTGGCTTTGCTCCGAGGGGGCCCAGCTGGCCAGCCCCAACAGACAGATGGCTGGGGGCTTTCTGACCCTGGCCTTCCACGGGGGTCCTTGGGGCTCAGCCTTCACTAACTGCCCCAGTCTTGTTTCCTCAGGCATCCCAGGAACCTCCAGGCAGGCAGTGTCCTCTCCAAGCCCTGGGGCTTTTATCTGCTCACCTGGCCCCACAGGACACCAGCCCCCATCTGCCCCACGCTGGAATCCCTCCTGTGCCTGCTCCTTTAGTGCAAGCATGAGCAGGGGCCCCGTGTAGACTCTCACCACCGCCCCAGACTGCAAGACAGAGGCTCCGGCAGGAGAAGGGGGCCGAGGGAGCTGTAGGGGAGGACAAGAAGCTGGAAGGACGGCAGCAGGCGCAGCATCACTAGACCCCACGTCCCCAACTGCACATTGAACTGGGCCGCACCGCTCTCTCCTCCCCTCGGCGCATTGCGTGTGGGGGTCAGCAGATGTCCTTTCCTGTGTGTCCTTACATCACGGTGACCACAGTGGGATGGACCTGTGCCCTTGATCAGATGTGAATTTCAGAAGAATTCTCATGTTTATGAAGATTTCTTTCTAAGGCAGAACAGTGGATGTGGGTTCAGGAGAGTCTGAAAGAATTGTAGCTTTCTGGGGTGTGGGGTCCTTTAGTGCCCAGTGTCACAGGCGGGGCGTAGGCGGGGCTGGGGGAGGGGTTCCTGACTGCCCTTCAAGCTGGGCGCCAAGTTGCCCACCAAACCCCTGCTCGCCCGCTCCCTGAGGCGTGCCAGCTAATGGGTTGTACTCTACACTGGTTTTATCACTTAATAGAAAACCGTAGCTTATTGTTTTTAGTCAATGCAGTATTGTTATTATTTTTAAGTAGCCTGAAGAGAGCTTTGCGCAGCATGAGTAAGCCATCTCTAAGCTGCTCCAGGTAATGGCCGTGTCAGTGCACCCGGAAGCTGCTTTTTCTCCGCTCACTGATTTCAAGCTGTGAAGTGGCGGGTAACCGCCCCTCATCTTCCTGAGTCTTTCTGCGTGTGATTCCGAGTTAGTGGTTGCGCGTTTCGGGGAAGGGTCGGTTCGGCGGGTTGAGTGGCGAGGATGGACAGCTCGTGCCCAGAGACTGCAGACCCTGGGCTCAGCCAGCTGCCGTGGCCGGGGCGAGCGGGGGCTCTCGCGGGGCTCTCGCGGGGCTCTCGCGGCGCTCTCGCGGCGCTCTCGCGGGGCTCTCGCGGCGCTCTCGCGGCGCTCTCGCGGGGCGTGCCGCCGGCAGCGCCCGCAGTGGCTCCCGGGCCTTCGTCTGCGGCCTGCCCGTCTCCACGGACGCTGCCGCCTTGGAGGTGAGTCTGCAGAGGTGCTGGTTCCCTCAGGGGACCCATTTTGTCTTCTCATTGTCTTCCTGGACTGGGGAGCTGAGGCCACTGAAGGATCATTGCAGGGGATGGGGAGGAGAGAGGAAGGGACAAGAACGAGAGGTAGAGGGCTCAACGGAGGAGGGGTGAGGAAGAGGTGAGCACACTCGACCCCCACTGGGGCTCATTCCTCTGTGCCAGGGACCGCTTCTGTGTGAGCTCGTCACCCCTCTGTGGGACAGTGCTCCTGACAGTTGACTGTGCTCATCCGGGTACAGGCACCCCAGCAGCCACGGGCGCTGGAAGCTGCAGGTTATAAATATACCGTGGGTGCTTTGGCCAAGGGCCTGGGTGTGGTCTGCAGCTGCCCAGGTCCCGTCCTGAGGAGAATGGAAACCTTCTTCATGGCGGAGGCCCTGGGATTATTTTTAGGCCATGCCTGCCCCAGCTGCCTGACAGCCGCTGCAGTTAGCGTTTCTGCTGTTGCCCCTCTCTGCATTGCTCAACCCTTGCAGCCTGTAACTCAACTTCGTGGCTCCCTGCTGGAAGGCTTCCAGTGTCGCAATGTTCCTGTGAACTTGGGGTGCTCCAAACTGTCTGCGGTCTCCTTACCAGGCGGACCGAGCTTGGGATCTGCAGAAGAAAGAGCGCCTTGTTACCTCCGCCCACAGTGTTTCTGCGTCTTTGCATGCGCCCAGCACCTCGCGGGGTGTGCAAACGCTTCCTGTGACTGTGTCACATCAGGTATTTATGAGGACTTTGCTATTCACTGATACACCCAGACCTTTCCTGGAACCTTGCCGCCCTGTCACCTCCCTCCCCACTGTTCCCTTATATCTGCTGCAAATCGAAGTTGACTAGCAGTAATGTGGCCTCTCTCCTTTCCAGGGGCTTTGGTGTGGCAGTGAGTGTTCTTCCTGGGCAAAGGCGTGTCTCCCTCGGGGTCTCTTTTAAGCCTGAGGAATGACGTGTTTAAGGCCAACATCTCTTTGCTGGGAGTGCCAAAGTCAGGCTGCAGAATCTCTCCAGAAGTCAGGAAGGCTGAATTTCTGATTTCAGAATTCAGAGAGATAGATCCCTCTTCCTTGCCGTTAGGGGAGAGAGGGCTGTCTGCCATTCCCATCACCAGTTTCTCTTCAATCTCTTCTGTTCACTTCTTCCAAGATATTACCTGGTTATTTTTTCTGCCTCTTGAACATTACAAGGTAAAATCATGGAGCCTCAGAGCCAGACGCCTATTAGGGACTGATTTTGGGGACTAGACATCCTAGTGCCAGAGATGTGACTTGACCGCAGTTATGGTTAGTTTCTAGGACATTGGATCTGAACCTACAAAGCATGAATTTTCCCTGCCATCTGTCCAAACAGCTAATAAATGATCAATGAATCTGGATGTAAGTGAGAACTTGCTGGGCATTTCCCCACAATGTCTCATCCTCAATTTATGAAGAGAGAACTTGTATGATTTTTCCTGTACAGAGCCACTAGGCTTAAATTCATCATACATAGCCTAGCCTTTGTGGTCAAAATCTGACTAATTCATCAATGGATTTATGGTCTGTTCAAAGTCCACATAAGAAATGGAAAGAACCATGGCCAGTCTGTGACAACAGCAGGATTTATTTGGTATGAGATGGTTACCATAGAGGGACTCTTTATAATTTGTTGGATACAAGATTTTTGCAACCATGGAATTTTGAACATGTGGCATTATTGTTTTTGGAAAGATGGTGGAATAGCCCACTCAATTATCAGTTGTGCTTGGATGAGTAATAAATTCCAGCAAAGAAATGCAGAAAACAGAACAGTAAGCTGCCTTCTAAAAATGCTAGGTGCTTCGCTCAGTAGCTCCTAGCCCTTCCTGCATCTCACCAGTCTTTCCTTGGTATTCCTTTTTTGGCTTGTTCAAAACCAGAATTTTCTATGTAAGATAATAAAATATAAATGCAAAAATAAATTCCACTGACGGCTTTTGAAGCAGGTTGCCGTGTACCCGAGTGCCAGCTTCTCTTCTAAAAGTTGGACATCATTGTTAAAAGCCAGGCATCTAGACTCCTCTGGGCTGACCGTGTCTTGGTGTTTATTCTTGCCTTTGCCCTCAGGACTCTCTGTTCCTTCTTTCCAGGGATATCTTGACATGAATGGTATCCAAGGTTCTCTTCATCCTTCCTCATACAGTTTCTTATGCTTTGAAGACCACAATGTGAAAACATAACGGGCTTTGAGGCTGCTGTTAGTGCTTCCAATGCTTTGACAGCTAGATGCAATTGTGTAATCGTGTCTTCCTCTCCTTTTGGTGTGCATGTTCATATATCCATCCCTATCCGGGGCTTTTGACCTGTCCCTGGGTGCTTTCCAGCTCCCAGCCTGGTAGGAGTGCTGTGGATGAGGTGGCAGGCAGGAGGGGCTGGCAGCCTTGGGTCTCGGTCCCAGGCACAGCACCCTGTGACAGTAGTAAACATCCAGCTGGGGGCACAACTTTGTTTCCACACCACGGGTCTTTCCCAGAGTTGCCTTCCGGTAGGCAGGGGCTCCTGCAGCCTGGCCAGACCAGCGGACAGACACTGATTCAGGGCCCTGACTGCAGTGCAGGCCGGGGAGGACCGGGCAGTGAGTGTCCAAGGAGAAGGTCCCCTAGGAGGTGTTTGCTGGCAGAAGCTGGAAGGGCTACTGACCAGGATGAGGGACACTCAGAATGAGGGACGCTCGTGCCAAAGCGGTGGTGCGAGGTGTGCCTGGAGGCTAGGTGCGGGTGCTGTCGGGCCTCTGCTGGGGCCCTGGGCTCTCTGCCATCTGCTCCTGCCTGTGTATTTGTTAAGCATGGCTAAGGATGCATTTTAAGGAATTTCCTCACAGAACTCTAACGTGTATTTAAATTTTTTCCATCTCAGTTGCTCTGGTCTAAGTATGTAGAGTAGGTGCCATTTGCTCCAGAACAGGGCTCCAAAGCATGGAAGCTTCTGGCAACCTGTCATTGTGCCTGTGATGACTGGGGATGGGCCAGCTCACCTGGGGGCAGGTGCCCTCGGCCCCAACAGGTTGTTGCCATGTAGGATTATGGGTCCAGTGAAGTTTCCTGTTCTGATTTCCAGAGAGGAGCAGGAAACAGATTTGTTAAGTGTGATGTCTTTGGGATGGTGGCAACTAATTCAACTCTCGCAAAAAAAAAAAAATGCCCTGAGAGCCGAACAAGACTATCTGGGGTCTGTTTGCTTCCCTGTGGTCATCTGTTTTCTCTAGCGTATGTTCGTGATGCCAAGGAGAGACACCAGCTAGTTATTCTTAAAGAGCTTTGTCTTAAGTGAGTGGGAGTTAAGTTACCCATTAAGTTAAATTATCCATTGAGCAGTGAGTGTATCTGAGCCTGACTGTCCCTCTCTCTCTCCAATTTCTCCTCTTTCCTTTATTGCGAGGACCAGTTGTTCTGCATGTCATTTCATAAACTGACCTTTAAGAAATGCACAATAAATCTCTGTGCTTGCTCTTAAAACAATAACATGGTAGAATTTGAGAGCTGAGGGGCTATCAAGGTGGGCTATACGTCCAAGTGTAAAAGAACTGAAGAAATCATTAGGTGAATTGCAGACATAAGTATCAACATACTTGCATGACTTTCGGGATGTTTCTGGGACCCTCCTAACGGTACGAGGTCTCTGTCTTGCACACGAATCCTGCACTCCCTGTGCCTTTGGTGCTTCTGTGCTAGAAGGGACCCTGGGCTTGTGAACTGACCTCGAATATAGCTTTTCACGGCTAGATTTTCTAAACCCAGGCCATGACCCTTCAGCACTGTGGGTTATAACTGAAAATTAAAAATGAAGTTTTAATTTCCTTTCCCACTGAGGCCAGAAGTTCAGAGAAAACAAGGCTGGCATGCAGCTCATGGGTAGCCTCCTCTTCCCAGGCCTCCCCGGCCATGAACTTCTCTCACAAAGCCTGTTGAAATGTGCACTTTAATCATCAAACCTGCATTTGCAGATTGTGGGGAGCCACAATCCTACTTTCCCACCAGAACAAGCCAGCCTTTCATTCCCAGCTGAGCGCTGAATAGAGACGGTGCTGTCTTTCCTGTGTCGGCCCAGGTCTGGGTGTGAAGCTGCGTTTCCAAATAGGGCATCGGGGCTTGCCAGTTTTGGAGAGAGAACTCTCAGTGTTACTCAAGTCTCTTTCTTTGTGACAGGAGCAAATGGAGCCCAAAGCCCTGAGGCTACATGTGGCAGAGCAGGGCAGCTGCCAGGTCTCCTGCCCCCAGGCAGAAGCACTGTCTCCGGTGAGCACGGCACTCTGGAGGCGCTCTGCCCTCTTTCCCGTCGCCTTGCTGCTTACAGCTGGAAACCACAGGGAACTGTCAGCTGCTTACGTTTTCTAGAAACCAGACTTGTGCTTGTAAAGCTTTCCCAGGGGACTGCTGGCCACAGTCTGCATTAGGTGTGAGGTGACAGGGCTTTGTGGGCTGACAAAGGGCCTGGGAACTCGGAGGTTGTGAGTTTTGTAGTCCCAGCTCGATCTGGGGCTGCTTGGTCTGGGGCTGCTCGGGGCCTGCCTCCCAGGCGGGGGGGAGAGCACTGGGGGTGCAGCCCCAGAGGCAGGAGGACTACAGGCTCCTGTGTTGGTGGGTGGTCGCCCTGACTCCACAGGGCAAACCCAGAGCCCTAACTTGGCTCTGCCCTGAGGAACTAGCCAGGGTTCACGTGGAGGTAAGATCAGTGAGGGGATGAGGAGGGAGGGAGCTCAGGTTTATGGAGTTGCTAGCTAGGGACCATGGTTGACACTTCAAGGAGAGACCTAGTGAGCACAAATGCTAAGTCACCCCTCCCTGTGTTTCCCAGACACTTATGAGACCCTCCGAGCAATTCTGCCAGAAGGTGCTGCTGCGTGTTTCCACCACGAGGAAGCTGAGACCCCAGGAGGGCACAGAGCTGGTAAAGCCCTGCCCTTTACCCCAGGGGAACTGCCTTTCTAGAGCCATGATCACGATCTGATAAAGGAACCCATTGTTTACAACTGAAACTGTCCCAGAAACCTGAGGCTGTGGCCATCAGGTAATTATGGGCAAAGGACAGGGTTGCCGAGCGAGCCACAGGCCGCTGTGGGTGCGAGGCTTGGGTGGGTCCAGCTGAGAGCGGGCGCCTCAGGGGCAGCCGTACCAAGTGGGGGCCGGGCTAGGAGAGAAATACCCAAGTGAGGGGTATTCAGAGTTGCTGCTTCCTGTTTCCTGGCCGTGAGATCCGGCCCGGGGTGTAGGATGGGCAAGAATTGGGCCTGGTCGGTGCAACACTGCTTTCCTTTGCTTTGCTCTGGACATAGGGACAGCGGTGAAGAGAGGAAAAGCGAGGCAGGTGCAGATGAGGGGTGCGGCTCCCCACTGCCCCGCGAGTCTCTCGGCACCAGTCAGAACTCCCTGACCTTGGTGGGCTGCAGGGCCTGGCTGTCTGCCAGTCTGGAGGAACTGAGCTGTGTGCTCAGGCCTTTTATGTTTCCAGCCACGTCAGCACCGGAAAAAGCAGAGGTGAGCATAGAAGGCAAGACTCGTGTCCCTGCACCTGGTGTGAGGGGCACGGAGGTTTCTGTGGAGTGGGTGCTGGCTGCCGCCCCTTCTCTGGCCCAGGAGTTTCCCTCTGGTGGCTGCTGGGCACTTTCCACACACGGCCTGGCCACGCCCCACGCCACAGTAGGAGACCTGACTTTTCACCTGGTGGTTGTAACCTGATAGCCCACAGGGTGGATTCATGCTGCAGATGTGTTTTGTTGGATCCACATAGTGTTTCCAAACGTTCTAAGTCATTATTTAAAAATCAGGAATTTTTAAATTAAAGTCTGAATTTCTGGCTTCTGTTCCAAAAGTTAGAAGATCTGGAAAGATCTGGCAGCTGCGTTCTACATGACAGTTGTGGAAAGCCCCTGTGAACGAGGGAGAGGTAGCAGTACATCCACAGGTGACCCTCGTCCAGATGGGGTGACCAGAGATGCCTGCGCCTGCTCCTGCTCACTGTGCCTCTGTGCAGCTGG